>JAGFZM010000838.1:0-7500 GCA_017657215.1 Limnothrissa miodon | reverse complement strand
TCCCTGCAACCTATACCTACACTCCTCTCCAACCCCTCCCTTCCTCTCCCCATCCCTTCCCGCTGCTCTTTCCTCTCCTTTCCTCTTCTCTCCTCTCCTCTCTTCTCCTCTCTGGGAGGGATTGAGTCACCGCCCGACACCCAACCAGTGACAGAGTCATAAATCTGGCCTGAGCATAATTGGTGGGGTTTCACATGCGGATTTCGCAGGTGGAGTGTAAGTAGATAATGTGATATAAGCCCTTTAATATCCCATATCATTTTACGCTCGGGCAAAATCATGTGCCTGTTTGGTTACTGGGGTGGAACAAAATGCTGTATTACCGAATGGAAATTCAAGAGGAGTAAAGTGTATCTTTGGGCTCAGCTTATTAAAAGAGTGTGTGTTTTTACACAGTCAGACAGGCACACATTCTGATATGATTTGAGTCTACACGGCCATGCCAGCCATTTCATTTTACATGGTTAACATTTCCCCTTCACTTTGGCTTTTTATAATGCTGTAGAAGACTCCATTTACTTCAATGGGAGCTCCCAACATTTTGCATTCCAATTTTTTCCTGAAAGCGGACAGTTGCAAGATGTAACAGAGAAAACAGACTAAGAAAAATTAAACAGAATATTGCCATATCCAGAGTGATTCAAAATATATCAGTTTCATTGGATAAAATACTAATCTATGGGGACTGCAGCTTTGCCTTGGTTTTACTGTGAGGATCATCACAGCTCAACCACCATAGTCTAATGTGAATCCAAGTCTGTGCACAGCAACTACACTTACTGCACACCGCAAAATCTCCAGAAAATTTAGCAGGGGGTGTACAAAACTCTCAGCAGATTGTGCACCTCTGATTTCAGCAAAAGAAATGAAGAAAAAAATGCTCATACTTCACTTGGCCTTTTTATGGCAGTTCTGCTCTGCTTTGGGCTCTCATCTGTCTTATAATGACTGCTTCCCAGAATTCTTTCCCCTACTTTGAAACAAATTACTCAACACCATGAGGGGGCATATGTATCACTGTGTTTTATTCATAGTCGTAAAACTAAGGGACAGAAGAGGAACTCTTGCCCATGAGTCTGCCACACACTGTTACCCAAAACCCTTGACCTCTGAGCCTTAAATCTGCCAGCGTCAGCCTCTTCCACAGGTTTCCGTGGTAACAATAGAAGCATTAAATGAGAAACCCAGGTGGTGAGATTCGAGAAGACTGGAGGCAGACCTGACATAGAGAACACACTGAGGTCACGAGCCACTGCTTTCTTTTTGAGGAGGGCCTAATGTCAAATAAGAGAATTTCATCTCTGCTTGGTTGATCTCTCAGAATACTTCCAGTACACATATATTAGCTAATATTTCAACAAAGCCCAGATTATTTAGTGTCAAGTCTCAGCTTAGATGACATCACATATCACCTTAAACCCCCTGGGATGAAAAATCGTTTTTAAAAAGTGGGACTGACTTAACAGCTGCAAGTGGGAGAGGGCCCTTGAGAGGTCTGCAATGTTATTTTCCTTATATATTAACATAATGAATAAAAATCACAATAAATGTTACTAACTTATGTAAATGTAGGCCTAATGTTTGTTTTTTTTTAAAATAAATTGGTTGATTGGTAGATGGAATTTGAGTGGGTGGATAGGGGGTGGGGGGCAAAGGGGCGCTGCTTGTGCATAGGACCCAGAATTTGGTCCGTACTAGATTGTGAATTACATCACAACCATGCAAAAAATGCATTGTACTCTACACACAGCCATTCAAAAATGCATTGTACTCTACAGTATTTCAACAAGAATTCCCTGGAAGTATTTCTTCAGTGCTTTGAAATATAAATAGTTACACACAATACCAGTTGATCTGCATGCTAATATAAGAAAATAACACAGGTCTCGAAAGTTTTCGACCAGATGTCAATACAACTTTCTTTTAAATCTGCCTCTATTTCATTTTCTAGGCCTACTACAGATGTAAAATCTGCCTCTATATCATATTATACTATACATTTACTCCTAAAGCACTTTCCCCTTGTAATGCTCAGGATTGTTACAGGAGACAATGTGAACACTAAAACAAAGACAGACAAAAGATTATTTCCTCAAGGTCTTTGTCTGTCCAGAACAATGACATACCACCACTCATCACCATAAAGCACCAAGGGTAACAAAGAGACACGCTGAAATAAATACATTAGTCACTGTGGTGAATCATCCCTCAGTTGTGGTCCCATCCAATAAAAGGTCTGAAAGTGGTTTTATAGTGGTGATAACATTACAGCAACTCATTCCATTAAGAGCCGGTGCTGTTTGGCAGCTGAGTTCGCTTATTCAATTCAACAGCAACACGGTACGACGATCAGAGAGAAGACTAGCCTTAGGTTGTTTACGCTGGAATGAAAGCTAAAAGAGAACAAGAAAGAAAGAAAATAGAAAGAGAGGGAGGTGAGAGAGAGAAAGAGCTAGAGAGAATTAACAAAGAACTTTTCTTTAAGCTCTTATCTGTGCCTGACACAGTTACAGCCAATGGGACGTTAAATGAAACCTGTGATTGGGCTTTGATTGGAGTTGAATGCGCCCTCTGAACACACAGGCAAATTAGCAGATGCGTGCGATTAGATGCATATCAGCATCTCGGAGGGCAGACGCGTTTTTATCCTCCAGCTCTCACGCCCTCCATTATGCTACCTGTAGAGAGGAGCCTGATGTTCAATTAGCCACGCTCTGTTTAGCTCCTTCTTTGCTCTGCTCTCATTCCCTCTAAATATCTTGCCTGCACACACACACACACACACACACACACACACGCACACACACACTGATGGTAGTACTTTTAATATCAGACCCCATACTGAGTTGTGTAATGAGAGCCACTGCAAGTAGAGTAGTAGTAGTGGCTACAGACCCTGTTGGCAATAGAGCTCAACTCATTTCACACACACACACACACACACACACACACACACACACAGTAGCTACACACAGTTAGAGGGTGGAAAGAGGCATTCGTAAAAAAAAGGGTGGGATCAATTTGTCTTGTAGCTTTGAAACCTAAAATTCCGATTTTCAATTAAATTACTAGCTTTCGTCAAATTATAATATACACACACATATTATGTCTGAGCTTTGTATTCACATTTCAAAAGGTTAATTTTCAAAAGGGGTTGTTTGGCAGGTTTACTTACCCAGTCTCTGGTGTGGGAAACATATCCCCACACCCAGAACTTTGCGTCTTTGAGACATTAATTGACATTTTTCACTTGCACAGAATGGGTGGATGAAATTGGATTCCCAGCATGAGTTCTGACTCCTAAAAGTGACTTTTCATGCAATGGGATGACAACACACTCACACCTGCAGGAATTGTTTTGTATTTTCTGACATTTAAAATGTTAAAATTATTGTATTTACTTTGTTTTGTTTTGTTTTTTTCCAACATGCGACAGCAGCGAGTATATAAACATCAATATAGAACTGTTTGTCATGATCCTGAGGAGAAACATAGGGAGGTGTGTTTATTTAGTCACGCTAATAGTATAAAATTATGTTGTTGATTATGTCTGATTATGACTGTCAGCTTCCTGTTTTCACAGCGAGAGTCGGCTCTTAGCTCATCCCAAGGGAGAAGAAGAAGAAGAAGAATGGGATCCAGTCTGAACACTACAGATGAAGAGTGCACAAGGCTATTCTGCCCTCAAAATACCAATGTGGAATACATCAGACCAGTCTGACCCTCATACACCTGATAGTAGAGTGGATTGGTCTAACCTGAACATAGAACAACAAAAAAGAAGGGGGTGTCAATCCAATCTGCTCTAAATGTGCCCTACAAGCACCACAGAAGAAAAGTTCATCTGTTCAATTTGAAATCAAAACACCACAGAAGAAGAAGATGGGTGTTTACTCTGTGAAGAGCGCCTTCGCCACCGGTGACCCTAGACTTGGAGTCGAGGAATGGTCATTAATCACTGTCGGAAGTGTTGACAAACAGCCAGGCCATTGGGACCATCAGACAGAATCAGACACGGACAAATACACCTACTCTCTCCTGGGTCTGCTAGGGAACCAGTCCCACACAGTTTGGTGTGGTGAACCACACTGTTTGTGTGTGTGTGTGTGTGTGTGTGTACAAACAGCCCAACTGCAGAGTATTTGTGATGCCAATGGTGAGACAGAGAATATACTGTACATCTCTGTGTGTGTGTGTGTGTGTACAGGAAAGTCTGAGTAGGTCTGAGTGTTAACTGATGGACATTTGAAAGAACTCCCCTGGGATCTTGCACTTACACTGTATGTGTGTGTGTGTGTGTGGGGGGGGGGGGAGTCATGTATGGTTATGTGTAACTTTAACCGGTTTCATAAAATAAAACATACACGCACATAAACAGTCAGTGCGTCAAAACATCAGTCAGCAAAGGTTTGTTTGTCTCTGTGTGTGTGTGTGTGTGTGTGCTGTGTAATGTGGCAGAAACAATAATACAAAGGAGTATCTTGTGGGTCTTGGAGGGGTAGGTGGGAGAGAGAGAGAGAGAGAGAGGAGCAATGTAACATGCATTTGGAAATTCACAAATTAGGAGAGAGTGTGAGAGGCCTGAAGTAGCATCCACACAGATTTACAGAGTAGAAGCTTAAAAACTCTCACTCTATGCAGACACTTAAACACACACACACACACACACACACACAGGAGTAGAATGTTTTGAGGAAGGTGAACTCAAAGACAGGTGTGAGACAGCAAGGGAGTTGCCTCAAGCCTTTCACACACAGGTACACAATTGTAGACATGCATGCAGGCACATTCTAACACGCAAACAGACACACACACACACACACACAGACTCACACATACCTCCACACCCAGACTTACAGGTGTTAATGTGTGCCCTAAGAATTCGATCCATGAGTGAGAAATTTATCTGCATATTTGAGAAATAGGATATACTGGTATTATGTGAGAGTATGTATGTTTGTGTCTGTGTGTGTGTGTGTGTGTGTGTGTGTGTGTGCATGTGTGTAGTCTGGTATCACATTCATGGACACACACACACACCAGTGCACTGTGCATGTGTGTGATTTATGTGGTGGGTAATATATGCGCAGAGGTCAGGCATGTGTGTGCATGCATGTCCTTCTGCTAATGTGCCTGAGTATGTGTGTGTTCCTGTTTATTTTTGTGTGAGTGTGTGTGCATGCGTAAGAGAAAGAGACAGAGATTGTGTCTGCGTGAGTGTGTGTGTGTGTGTGTGTGTGAGAGAGAGAGAGAGAGAGAGAGAGGGTTTGTGTTTGAGAGACAGAGACTGTGTGTATATGTGTCTGTGTGTGTGTGTGTGTGTGTGTGACAGGTGCCTCAGGGGAGGGTGTCTGGTTGCTCAACCCTTCACCGTAGTGTCTCTAAAAGGTCTTGACCTCCTTCACAGTTCTGTCAGAGCCTCAGCAGGTCAGGTGGACTGGGACACAGAATATTAACATTCACACACCTCTCTGTCTTTCTTTCCTTTCACTCCTCTGTCTATCCTTTTCTCTCACTCACTCACTTTGTAACACACACACACACACACTTGTGTGTTTTTTTTTATTTAAACTTAACTTAATTCAATAACTTAATTCAATTCAAATTAGTTTGCACTTATTGGTAGAAATACTAAAAATATTCCTTCATGTAGTATGTTCTATGAGTATGTTATATGAGTATTATTATGACTGCCTTTCTCTTGTCTTCTGTTTTTCCTGTCCTTTGTTCTTTAGCTAACTGACATTGTTCTGTCTTTCATTCTTTCATTCCTTCATTTTTTCATTCTTTGTCCTTCGCCATATTTGTCTCTTCAGAGAGGGGAATAGACATGCAGACACTTTGTTATCTTTGGACACACACAAAAAACTCACACAAAGACATACAAACACACCCGCAGACACACACATTTAGACACATTCTTTTCCTACCCCTTTGTGCTGCACACACGCACACAGTAACACACACACACACCACCCTATAATTCCTCTCTGTGTCGTCCCCTTTCATGTGATGTGGAAGGAGCGTTGGCTGACTGGCCAGACAGATGTAATGGCTCCTGATTGTTCCTGCTCGTGCTGGGCTGAGATGGGCCGGCTACTCATGCTGTGACACACCAGATTTATGGCTCTCGTTTGCTTCAATTAAATATATTGTGTGTGAATGTCTCCCTCGAGGCCTGTCTTTATACCTTTGTACTAATCATGCCCAGTCACAGTACAGAGGACAAGACAATTCAAGCCCAGACTGTGTGTGTGTGTGTGTATGTGTGTGTGTGAGAGAGAGAGAGAGAGAGAAAGAGAGAGAGGAGAGAGAGAGAGAGAGAGAGAGAGAGAGAGAGAGAAATGTCTGTTGTGTAATTCCTAGTTCATGCAAATGTCTGTTTGCTTTCTCTTCAACTCCCACTACAAAATTTCAGGTTTCAAAGATACATTTTCACATGTTTTTGTAAAACGACTATATTTAATAGGACATTTCAAGCTATCCCTCACAACAAAGGCTTTGATATTGTGCACATGAACATATGGTGTTAACACCAGTTGTCAAGGGGGCATCATTCAGATTTTCACAGTAACAGACACACACACACACACACACACAGTCTCATTGAGATCCATATAAAGGTAAATAGGAATGTTTTGTCAAGGTTTCAGCAAACCCTTCACCAACACAAAGCAAAAGCACTCAAACTCACACACACACACACACACAGAGAGAGAGACACACCCTTTCTCCCACCTCTCTCCTCACTGAGACAATGATGAGAGTAGAATACAAATATCTGTCCCTGAAGCACATTCCCTCCCTCCCCACATACACACACTTCTTCCTCTCAACTCTATCTCTCTACCCTTCCCTCTTTCCTTTCTCCCTATCACTCTCTCTTTCTCTCCCTTTCAATCCTTTCATCCCTGGCTGTTCTCCTCCAAGGACGGCCAAAGACATCACCTTATCCTTGTCTTCCTCTAAAAACGGAGTGATGCGACAGTAGGGCCACATAATGAAGCTTTGGGGTTTGTCTGGTGTTAAGGGAAACCACTATGTGATTAAGTTAATAACATGTGTGTGTGTGTGTGTGTGTATGTGTGTGTGTGTTTGAGAGCGATAAAGTAAAAAGCTCATACAAATGTGTGCATACTGTAGACTTACTTGTTTACTTCTAACATTTTTGTGTGTGTGTGTGTGTGTGTGTGTGTGTGTTTGCGAGTGAGTGCACATGGTTAAATTTAAATTCACTTGTCAGGACTAGTGAGCACATTGTCACTGGGTTATAGGGTGTGTGTGCTCTTGTGTTTAATGCCATTGCATCCCAGGAGAAAACCATGCAAGGTGATAGTTGTAGTGATAGTAGTGTGTGTGTGTGTGTGTGTGTGCATGTATGTTTTTGTTTGTGTCTGTGTGTGCATTCATGCTTGGCATGACCTAACACAATGGCAGAATGCATTCACACTGTGTGGCAGTGTGTTGTCAGAGGCAGGCTGTTGTCACATTTGAACACAT
>JAGFZM010000837.1:16539-59564 GCA_017657215.1 Limnothrissa miodon | reverse complement strand
GGACCATCGCTAATGACATGCAGTGTGTCAAAGGCTTGGTTATGTTCTGATCTCACTTCTTCCAGAACAGGCTGAATGTGTGCCCAAACTGCTCTCTCATCGTGTCTTAGTGATGCTGATAGAGTTGCATAGCTTTGGGTTCCATGTGTGGTGTATGCAACTCCCGTGTGAACAGTGACTTGCTGTCGATTCCCCCCAAAATGAAAGGCCTGGATTTCCGAATTAAGTTTGCACCCATAGTTTATGTGTAGGACGATTTCATTTTCTGATACTTTTTCTTTAATTTCTCTGAATTTTTCGGCCTGGTGTATCCAATTATATTGGTGGCTTGCAATTGATTCAAGCTCATGCCTGAATTCTTCAATCAGTTGTTCAACAGATCCACTCTTTGTCTTCTTTACCCAATTCTTGTACAGTTTATCACCAACAGTCACCTCTTCTTTTGCCCAATGTTCCCATCTTGCAGCATCAAGAGGGTTGTGCTTTGCAAGCTGAATCTCTTCAAAACAACACTCAGTGCATGTTCTGTACATGCATTCTTTATTTTCAGCACTACATGTGATGCTTTTAAGGAGCGTAGACAAGCTTCGTGTTGAAATGATGCCCCTATGTGCCATGCGATCGATGAGGAGCCGCATGTTCTCATGCTGGTAACAAGCACAAGTGTTACGGTCAGTGGTTTTAGCTTCTGTGATATGAAATGGCCTATATCGTACAAACTGCCTGTAAGACATTGAATGCTTCCTTCCAGAATCTTTGCAGTAGTCACCATAGAGGTCTTGAAGAGATTTCGTAAGAATTCTCCGTTGCATTTTGGTCACTCGGCCAACTGTGTCTTTCTTTCCCGGTAGCAGCCTGCTGTTCTCGTCTCTTGACAAGAAGGACTCCACTTCTTGTCTCTTCTCCGTTGCACTTTTTTTCTGTTTAGGCTTGTACACCCTCTCACGGAACTGTGTTTGCACTTTCTTTACAGTTAGACGATACAGTTTTTTTCTGAATTTCATTGATTTTAGTTGTTCAGTCTTAATGCATTTTTTCAGCAGTTCATTCTCCTTCTGTAGTCTCGTCAGTTTTCCTTTCATTCTGTTGGTCTGCTTTTTCCATTTTATTGGTGTTGACTGCTGTGTTGAATGTATATTCACTGGTTGCAGAGACGGAGCAGGCTCTTCTGGAGGTTCTGCCACTGGCTCCAACAGTATATTTTCTGGAGATGTAGGGGTTATGTCCAGAATAGCATTCAGTGCTTTTTCCCTGGCTCTGCATCTTTTTTTGGATTCTTTCCATATTTTTCGCCATTGTTTTTGCTTCCTTGTTGGTATTGCCTTGATATCAAAGGCTTGTACTTTTCCTTCAGCCTTCTTTTGTTGATACCTTTTTTTTAAAGACAAGAAAATTGAAAATAGAGTTAGAAATTAGATTAAAATCAATGTAACAGATTAAGAACAATAATTGTGAACTTGTGCTCCAACATATCACTCAGCTATTCACCTATCACTTCATCTATCATTTATTTGTATTATTTATTTAATTAATCTTTTACTTATTATTATTATTATTATTATTATTATTATAATGTTACAGTAAGTGTAAAACTATAGGCTTAGATGATGTAGCCTATCCAAACACTTAATGATGGGTAGCCATATTGTCATTAAGACTGATACTCAATCTATTCTAAGGGTATGTAAATTATGTGTTGTCCTGCAATGAAAGGGAATATTTCTGTTTCCTTTACTTTCTCCGTCGCTCTGCAAGGATCGCCTCCCTTCTCTTTGGATCGCTGTTAATTCGCTCTCTATACTTTTTTGTTCTTTCTCTCCCACTCATCTCTCCCTCAGATCTTACTGTTCTAAAAAAAGAGTTACATTTCATCATTGTTATGTACTTCAACATTCTATTCATGAGATTTCATAACATTAGACAGTCTCTAAAATCATAAAAACTGAATTTCAAATGGTCAAAAAACAAATAAATCATTTAAATAAACTATAATTACTTGTTTTAAAAGCTTCTCTTCAGCTATTTAGTCCTTTTGTGTGACTTCTGTGTCCTTTGGTGTGACAGTCCAAAGCGTCACACCAGTGGACATTTATCGTCACACCAAAGGACATTTAAGCTTTTGTGTCAGTTGATAACCCTGCCATTGCTAGCTTAATTCTCATTAGCATTTGGTAAGATATATTTGCATAGTTCTCCATAATTAAGTTATTTAAAACATAGATTTATATGAAAAAACATAATTTAAGGGCGTCACACCAAAGGACAACAAAACTTAACACTTTCACTGGTGTGAACAGATAGTTAAATGTTTGAACAAATCTGAGAGAAAAACTCACCATGTGCACTTGTCATGGGCTTCTTTAGGGTCTTCAGTCACATAAATTTAGAGGTGGAGCTTCAACAACAAATAGTTGTCCATGAAATTGCCCGTGTCAAAATAAGGATAGGGTGTCGCACCATAGGACGTTGTTTTTAGTGACAAAGTTTAATAAATCCCTACACTTTTAGGACAATATGTATAGAAAAAAGCATTGCCACTTTCTAAAATAGACACTTATACAATTATGCCAAGGGTGTTTAGACAAATGCCTGAGCTTTTATTATTTGCTTATAAAAGTTAGTATTTTTTTTACCAAGCTTGGGACAGTCACACCATAGGACAATTTTAACATTTATATCAAGTAAAAAAAAAAAAAAAAAAAAAGGTCTGATTTTATTAAAGTTGCTTTTTTTATCAAACATAGAAAGCTTTAACCATTTACAGTATTTTAAATTGTGAAAGAATCAATTAAATTGACTTTTAGATTGCGAGACGGCGATATTGCCATGTCATGTCAACAACCCATATATAAATGGAACACTACAATTTATGAAAGTACCAAGTTTACCGGAACACTACAATTAATTCATGGAGGTAATTACCATCGTTTTACATTATATTTTTAAAATAAAAAATATATTTTTAATAAAAGACGAAGATAAATAGAAGATAAATCCTACACATAGAGGCTTTAAAGCAACTCTAAAGAGTTTCAAAATCGCACCATCTACAGGTTAAAACCGGAATTACTGCTGTCGTAAATAATTTAGCATGCATATAATACATATATTATATGTATGCTAAACTACAAACGGGAAACCACAACGGGAAAAAAATTATGAAGATTTGCTAAACGGACTGCAAAACTGTAGTTTCGAAAGCCAAAATAGATAGCTTCTAACCCATCAGATTGCATGCGTAACGTTACACTTACAACCGTAACATGGATGTGTACTAAATTTTCATTTAATTTCTAAATCCACTAGTTTCACAATCAAATATCCGCCTCGGATGATGGCATGCTTTCAAAAGCGCTAAAGCTATAAACAACTTATAGGAAACGTACCTTACCCACGTTAGCGCCTTAGCTAACACAAAGACTATAAAATTCATCCACTGTTGATCACAGGCTAATCGACAGATAAAACAATCAATGATGAATACTGTCGGATATACCATTATTACTTACAAGTCCAGTAGCAACAAAGCTAGGTCACCATGCGTTTTGCAATGTGTAGCCTCCTTCAGCTCTCGCCAACAAATGAAAGCCGGACCAATATTCACTCTAGTTCCCCTTTTTTTTTTTTTTGCTTCTTCAGATCTCCTTCTTTTCTGTAGTAGCTCCACCATTATTGCATTTCACAAACACAACCCTGTTATATATCTGTCGAGGCAGCTCAACTCTGGCTTAACCTATGGCTGGCCGCAAAGCCAATCGACTGTAGTTTTACTTGGTAACGTTCATACTGTTCTGAGTTGATGGACCACCAAAACGAGGCCATCTGAACAACATTTTTCAGTTAATTAATCCGTTTCATACTGTTGCTAACATGAGTCATTACATGGTAAACGAACAGTGTAGAATGCGCCACTGTGGCCTTCAACGGTAGATACAGCATTTGCAATGTTCAACAGCAACGGTCCGCCTCCAATAGAATGCAGTGCAATACAATGCAATACAGCGGTCTTTAGAGGGAGCTTGTGAGAAAAAAAAACAGAACATTGCTTAGCTCTGCTTTAACTTAAAGAGGGGCGAAGCAACGTTCTGTTTTTCTCTCTCACGGGCTCCCTCTAAAGACCGCTATATTGAAGGATGAAGCAAACTGCGCTTAGCTCGTATGATTTCCCCTGCCAGGCTGAACACACGCTCACTAGGTGCACTGGTGGCCGGTATGGACAGGTACATTTTAGCAAAAGTGGACAGAAGTAGCAGATCCACCTGCTGTCTCCACCACTGAAGCACATCACCATCTAAGTCTAAAGTGTCCCTCTCCCTGTACTTCAAAAGTTCTTTCATAGCTCTGTCCCTTGTGGTCTTCATCTGCTCCCTCTGAGTCGGCAGATCTCCAAACATCTGGCCCAGTGCTGTCTTCTTCCTAGGAGGTGTTTCATCTATGAGGAAAAAAACAGAATCTTATCAGAATCTTCCATTTTGTATTATGCATCATTATTTAGTATTGCCCTTTTGGATAAAAACAACAATAACAGACTACTACCCTTGTTTACTTGTTTGTCATAATGTATTGCACTGTAAATGTGCCTTTTTTATACATGTTTGTTTATCAAGGAAACTGGACTAAATACAAACCTATGTCACATTCACTGGGGCTTCTGTTCCCCTCTGCTGGCACCTCCTCGCTGGACTCCTTAGTGCTCATACTGCCCTCCTACAAAAAAAGGCAAAAATTAATGTTACATTGTGTTGACATTCACATAATTATTTACATTAGATTTTATTGAACATAAAATGTGATTACTATACTGTTATGTGATACAAAACACATAACAGTATAAGTGGTCTTACCTCACCACTCATCTTCACCACTTGTGCAGCTATCCAGGTCCTTAGCATCATTGTCATCCAGGAAGGCCAGGTCTTTGAAGCGAGGGTCTAAGGCTGAAGCACAGATCAGCAGCTCTTGGAGATTGGTGTAGTGGCCCACAAAATCTGCACTGAAGTGTTCTTTCATTTGAGTGATGAGTACCAGGTCAGACTCCTCTGGCTGGAAGTGCTTCTTCAGTTTGGCTTGTATTGGGGGGGATCATTGAGATAGTAGGACTCTTTTCTTCACTCAGGAGAGTGGTGGCCACTTTTAATGGAGTCATGAACTTGATGATCTCTGGGATTACCACCGTGTCCTCCTCAAGATTCTTAGCTAGCGAAGCAAAATGTCACTGTCCAAAGCGACGAAAAGAACAGTTGTCAGCGAATGTAGGACGTAAAGAAGAGTGGAAGGAAAGGTCTGCGTTCAGCCTACCTGAATTTATGATCATCCAACATCTCATCCTGCAAGGAGGTTATAGCCGTTTGCAAAGAATATATTGGAAGGCACCACGCGACGACGTGGCCAAAAAACATATCCACTTGCTAATTGGTGCTCTTTGTTAAGCGCTACGAGACCTGTCTTTTTTAAAATGCACTATAGAAATAAAATTGAATTGAATTTAGTTTAATTTAATTGAAGCGCTGATGGCTGGATACAGAGCTGCAAGATCCTGGTTTGGCAATTACAGTGCAAAAAGTTACAAATGCGTCCCTCAACGCACCATGGATTCTCACAACAACAGGCTGACACAGAGGTTATTAAGGAAGTGATAGTGATAGCAGAGAGGGTTCAAGCGGAGCAGTATCCAGTATCCTTTGGTGATTGTAATGAAATCTGTTGAATTGTCATTGTTGACCGCAAATATTATTATTTTTTTAATTTAAGGTGTAATAACCAGGGTATTTTTGTGATTTGTTTGTTTGTTTATTTTTTTTATTTTGAGAGGAATACACTCCACAGTCCACACTGATCCATTTTTTTTAACCAACTACAGACGATTTTGATAAATTTTCACAGTTTAACATGCGGTTAAAATGCGGTCAACCATCTGTGAAATGGTCACCATTTAACCTCCCTACCCAGGAATTTGACCCGTTTCTACAGTTCTAACCGATATGTTATTGAGAGTTTTATCTCTGAAAGTCAAAGGTCATTTCCACTTTCTTATTAATGTTGAATTCCAGATTGCCCCCTCTGCACCATGCTGCCAGCTCTGACGCCACACTCCTATAGGCCGACTCATCAGATAAACGTGCAGCAGTTACATCAGCAACACATGACCTGAACATCTGAGCTCATTGACCTACTTCTGTAGTTAACAATACACGCTGCAAACTTTACAAAATGGACGTGAGAGGACAAGGGTAATCAAGCTCTTTCAAACCACCGCAGGTGTTGGTAATTTCCTCGTAGATTCAGGTGAGATCTGTGAAAAACGTTTTAGCCCAGGATGTTAATAGTTGACTTGTAAATACACTTTCTGAACGTATTTTGAACACCACCAAATTAGCAAGTGGTACGGTTGATGAAGTGTAAATTTTCTTTTGTAACAGTATAACCTTGATATGCTATTAGCAAAGCCAGGACAACTTACGGATTAATTAAATGAAAAATGTTGCATAGTGGGTCTTTAAAGGTACAATGTGTAGCATTTTTAGCTGTTCATAATCTAATCATAATCTTACCCCTTCACAAATATGTGCTTTTTCATGAATATTTACGACCACCATAAATCTCAAGTATTCTTAATGGTCGATTTACATAGTCATTCGCCATCTTGAAATATATTAGCCAGTAAGGGACATAATAGGCTACGTTAATGCTTCCTATTATGCATTAATGTAGCATTAATGTAGCCTATTAACGTCTTTGACTCGCTGAGGAAAAAGTAGCCGACTGGAAAAGAAAAGCAGCCACGTAACGTTAGTGTTCTAGAATCTTTGATTGCAACTTTTCTAAGCTTTGATAGGTCATCTTTTTATCTGGAAGACCAGGCGGTCTATTAGTCTACACAAAACGAATTGTTTTACTAATTGTTAGAGCGATAGTTTAGCCTAATTAATTACTCTTAACAGAAAAGCTTGAAAAAAAGGTTCGTTGCTTTTGATGTCATAATGCAGCCCCGGCCCAATTTAACCCCTGAAGACGTCTATTAGGACTCCCGGTCTTGTGTGCTAGAGTGTTAGTCAGTTCATAAATTTAAGGATGTAGCCTAGCTACGTTATCCATCTGTAAGCAGCTTCTAGATAAGATTTATAGTTTGCCAGTTTCCCGATTTCGTTCGTGAGATATGTAAGCGTAGTTTTTCTGTTTCAGTAAAGCCAGACCGCTAGTTCTTGTCTGAGTTGTATGTGTTTCCCTGAATTTCCCCACTAATGTAAATTAAGGGTCTTTTGAGTGATTACACCAACTGTCGCAGTCGCAGAAAGTAATGTTAGCCTAAGACCAGATTAGACCATTTTCAGAGTTGGTAAAGTTCACTTTCTACATGAACTAGCTGCTAGTTTAGTTCATAGTTTAAAAATTTATAAACGAACGTGTTCACAGTATCATTCATCAGGCAGTAATATAATGTTAGTTTGTTTAGTTCACGTCCACCAAAATTATAAACACGTTCATTAATTGTCATTCAATGAATGCTGCCCTCAGGCGCAACACTGCTGTCTGCAATAGCGTAATGCTAGGCTTTTGCCGGCTGATATTGCCAGGCAAGAAAGCGGTGGCAGCGATTGACGATTGATGTTCTACAGGACGGTAAACGGTGAATAAACAGCACAAGTTTGAAACACAGACCTTTTTTCATAGCGAACTTCTGGGCCTTAATGCAACTGTCTTGTGGTTTTAATGTAAAAACTTTTAAACTTTGGCAAGCCCTAATAATATTTTCCACTGAAATGAAATAGGCCTGATACTTGTACCATGTATTTTTAACTGACAGTTTCTGAAACAGTATTGCCTGGTCCTTGTGAATGTTTGAAATTGTGAACATTTTAGGTAGGTAATAAATATAGCCTTCTGTTTTGATTCTTTGATTCCTTCAGGGGGTTGGGGTCAGTGGTCACTCTGGGGTTGGGGGTATTGGTTGGTTGATTTAGTCTCCTCACTGTAAACTGCCTAGCTCTGCAGGTTATGCTTGGACTAGGTTTATTCATTTATTTCCATTTTAAGGTGTTTTTGTATATTTTCGCTTCAAATACCTTGTACCCTCCTTTTTGTGTCGGGTCCCTGAGCCATGGTCCTGGCCCCCGCACCTTCAAAGACATCCTAGGGGAAACACTGTGTTGACATAGTTTTTACATGTAATGTAAAAAGTAGGCAGCGTTGATAAACGGACACAAATTTCCACATATTGTAATTGTGTATATGTTAGGGCATGAAATGTATCGGAGACAGTTTTATGCGGCCACTACTACTACTTTTCAATCAGTAGTTGGACCTCCCTGCGCATGCTCAAAAGTTCTTCCTGTTGCAAAATGACAGTTGTGCAGAACAGAGATCAATGGGGATGCGCTGTCCAGCTATATATACAGTCAATGGGACCAGTGAGCCGGCTAGAGCATGGAGACTGGGGAGCCTCTTAAAACTGGTTTATAACACAATTGTCGTCTTCACTTTTTGCTTAGCTAGTAGGGATGTTAAACGGTGACCAGTAAACCGGTGGTTGACTGTACTGACAAACTGATCAAAAAGATCTGTAGTCGGTAAAAAAATGGGTCAGTCTGGAATGTGAAGTTTGTTTCAATTCACAGGAACATATAATCAGACGAGGTGACTTATTGGAAATTGGACGATCAAGCACCGCATCTCTAGCCCACTGTGAAGTGTTAATTATTCCTGCATGTGAGCTGTGGAGAATGTGATCTCCAAATTAGCCTATTACAGGCAGTAGACTAAACTTTGTATGGGTTCCTAGTTCCATGATGCCTTCTGTTTTGTCATTTTACATTGATTGTTATTAATTAATAAAACATTCCTGACACATTTTACCAATGAAAGCAAAATATTTGGTATTTTAACGATAACAGGGTGGTAACTGGCACTTTTACACATACACTCAGCAGTTTGAATTTAAAAACACTATTCAGTAATCAATAATGTTATGAATCTGTGAGCTGTATAAGCTGTGTATTTTGATGTATTGTTTGAAAGAAGTAAAGAAACCATATATATTATGGATTACTTTCTACTGGTGACAATGTGAAATGGTAATGCCAGCGCAGCGACCATTCCAAGAAAATAGGCTGGTGTTAGTATTTGTATTTTGATGACTTGACTTGAAGTTTAGCCTTAGGGTAACAAATCTGACAGGTTAACCGTTTTTAACCGACTAATGGGGCTTGGTGGTCGGTTAAGAATATTTTGAGCTTTTTACATCCCTATTAGCTAGCCTAAATGCATTCATGTCACCTGAATGTTAGGGCTGTAACGATATGCCATATGAAACCGAAATCGCGAAACTCAACCACGAACCTGTTTCACGGTGTGAGAAGGCAGAATCGCGACACACCCCTTCCAACTATAGTTATCCTTCCCGTCCAGATCCAATGCTACCACATCTTTAAATTATTTTTAGCATTATTAGAAGTTACAATTATGAAGAAGTTGAGCAAGTTTAACGTGAGGAAACGCCAACTAACCCAGAGATTGTCCTTATACATTTTAGTCAGTAGTATGGCAACACTGTGGCTACCCATTGGAAAACGAGGACTGCACTCGTGTAGTCGACAAGACCCTCTCAAATTGCTGTAAGTGTTTTAAGAAGCTTACCCAAGTGACCGGCAAAACGAACAAACATGCGGATGCACATTCTACGGCACTATCACGGGGTGCGTTTCCCAAAAGCATCGTTGCTAACCAGTTAAGTTGGTTGGCAATGGGCGAATGCATTGCAACCAACAAAATTGCTTACTTGGTTAGCAACGATGCTTTTGGGAAACGCACCCCTGAAACCAATTTAGCTCACAACCCAACAGTAGCAGCCTACACTACCTAGCTTATTTTAAGCAAAGTTTTCAGCCAATTCAGATTGAACACAAAAATGACTAATTAGAATTATTATGGCAATGGATATGCGCCTCTTTTTGATTGTTGAAAACGAGAGGTTAAAGTATTTACATTACATTTATTAATTTTCAAAATGTGCTACCAAAACTACTTCTAAACACGTGCAGTGTATGAGAGCCATACAAGCGACGGTTTGTCAGAAATATAGGCCAGTATATAGTTAATAATTTGCATAGTCAATGCCTATTGTTCTTTGGTGTTCAATTCAATAAAGTTTGTTTCTAAGATATTGCAGCACTGTTGATGTAGTGTAACAGTGTCCCCACACTAATTGCTGTTGATGTACAAGCACATACCTCCACCCTTTGATTTTCCTACTTGAAGTTGTATTGCGGTCAGTGCGAATGAGCTTAAACCTTTATAGTTCAGTCCCTCCAGGATATCGCGGGCCTTTTTTGTGATTGTTGCGGCCTAAAATACCTGATGTTGCGGGAGTTTTTCCCAAAAAATGCGATGAAAGTTGCGGTGATTTTTAGTTTGTTGTTGTGATTATATTGCGTGAGGAAGTAAAAGTTGCTATAAGTAATTGTGATTTTCCCTTTTTTACTTTTTTTAAAATGAGGAAATATTAAGTTATTACTGAAAAAAAACATTAAAAGAACAAAGAAACTGAGAAATTCTTGTAAACAACTTTACTAGGGCTGCCAACTCCCTCAACCTCAAATGAGGGACACTTTCCTGGATATCTCAGAAAGATGAGGGACGCTTTCTTGCAGGTGTATGTGCACAAAATGGCAAGGTTTTATAAATCCACCAATTTCACAGTTTAAAAGTACAATCCACTACTTGCTCCTTTTCTTGAAATACTGTAGCACTAGAATATAATCAACAAACCCTGAAAAGTTTTACAGCAGGCCCAACTTTTGAAAACATTTAAAAATGTAACAGCAAAGAACTTTTTGTCATTGTCCATCTGTCTCACAGGCTACATAGGCCTACTGTAACCAACATTTTATTGGTTGCTCTTCTGACCTCTTTCATAAGTATAGCCTATGTGCAATAATATTGCCTGTCTCTTTGGTTATCCTCAGTTGTCTGTATAACAATATATTATAACCAGTTCGGCAAGCTAATCAGGAGATGTAGTTAACTAAGCACCCACCAGTTACTCCACATCAGATGAAACTCCACTACACCAAAGCTATCTAAGACCAAATGTAGCTAAAAATGACAGTAGTTCAAAACAGCTACATTTCTAATGTACAAAAAGGCCTATATTTAATAATCCAACTTTCTTCTAGACTGTTACTGTATTGATTAACAAACAGCTCTCTCAATAGCTAAACAATAGTAACTGATTAGTATATAGCCTATTGATATGCCTACTGTATGCCTGTTTACTGTGATATGATCATACATTGTGGACTTTTTTTTTATTATTATGGCATGACTGACGGATCAAATGCATCACATTATTGCAATGAACTGATCTTCCATGTGCAGCCTAGATAGAGGATTTGCTGCTGTGAGCTGATCCTTGATAATATAACTTTAAGGATCACTTCATTGCCAAAAAAAAAGCTAAATTAAGCTATCAGAGTCAGTATACTCATGCTGTAGCTTCACTACAGCCACGCTACTAAATGTCGTTAAACTAGCTTATTAATTTGTTGGCTATTGAAGTTACTGCCCGACATTGATTATAACTTCAACATTTAATTTAAGACATGTGATTTAAAAGGTGTAGAACTTCCTTGCCCATTTGTGATCACTGTTTCTGTTGAATACATTTTCTTGGTGTTGCTCTCCTGACCTGTCTCTGTTGTTTCTTGTCGTCTGGGTCTCTTTGCTCCCTGTCTTACTGTTGGTATCCAGTCAAATGTTTGATAAGCCTATAGCTAAATCGTAGCCTATACCTCCCGATTAAATGTGTTAAGTATTTTAAAAACACGGAAGAAATGCCACCACATAAAAAGCAGAAGCAAACGCGTAACCAGATGCGCGTAAAACCCGATTGACTGGGAGAATCGGGGTGCTTCAATGTGGGCCGGGCAAGTAGAATGCCATTGATCGCGCTGCAAAGTAGACATAGACGTGTGATTCTAGCTCAGTGTAGCTCGACAAGACCACGCAAATGATTGGTCAATTTTGCGGGAAAGTTGCGGTGATTAGTTAAAATTGCAACACCGCCCTGAATTCACAGGGATTGGTTGAAGTTGCGTTGATGTTGCAAATCGCAACATCGCGAAATCCTGGAGGGTCTGATAGTTCCACAGCAGTATCAGGTATGTCTCCATGCAGCCAAGTCCATGCAGTGCCTCAAATTTTTCATTTTTTTCATGGATACATTGAAGGCCCATTTGTGCACCCTATTTACTAGCTGTTACCTAATTGTGACCCAGTGAAGCAATCCCTCTCCTTTGTTTTATTTTATTTATTTGATTTTTATTTTTATTCATCAGCTCTACCAAGAGACGAGCCATCAAAGAAGTAAACTACCAGACTTGTTCGATTTATTCAATTCAATTCAATTCAATTTTATTTATATAGCGCATTTTTACAAAAGGCATGTCATAAAGCGCTTAACACGAGGCCCAATGAGCAACAGGGGCAAGGAAAAACTCCCTAGCAGCGTTTTTTGTTTTTACTTGTTATGGTAGAGGAAGAAACCTTGGGCAGTTCCGACGGCTCAAGGGGCTAACCCAACTGCCTAGGGCAGGTTTTCAGTCTCTCAGATGGCGGGTAGTCCACTATTATTCCATTAGATACACATTACAAGAAAATTTTGGTAAAAAAAAGTAATATAGGAGTCCCATTAGAATCCCAGGATATAGTCCCATGTCATTAGGCGCAGTCAAGCCAGGGGCCAGCTAGAGGCTGTATCGATCATGTCAGGGTCATCTCTGAAGCTGAAGACAGGCCGCCCAGGAAGCCAGAGATGCAGGATCAGGCTGTGGAAGGCAGGGGTGACCCTCAGCAGGGAGGCAGTGGCATGGACAGTGGAGTGGGTTGAGGACCATTCAGGAGTGCCGCTGGATCACGTTGGAAGAAGGTCCTAGGAGAACCCAGGAGGTGCAGGCGCAGGCAGTGGAAGGCAGTGATGACTCACGGCAGGGTGGTAATGGCATGGAAAATCAGAGAGGAGATGAGTTAGAACAGTCTCCATCAGATTTAAGAGAATGTGAGTTATATTGCATGTGAAACCATATACAGATGTTGGCTAAGTGAAGAGAGAGAAGTAAGTGGAGAGCAGAAGAGAGGAGGAGAAAGAATAGTGAAAACTGTACGGGTTAACAGATGGGTGGATTGTGGCGGCATTAAACTATAGCAGCATAACTAAGGTATGATGGATAACAAGCCAACACCACCAAAGGAAATGGTCAGTGGCCACCAAGCCCTGGATGGGAGCTTACAGCAGAGGCAGTCCTTTCCAATAATACCCTGAGGAGGTGTGGCTTACCATACACCATCCCTAACTAAAGGGGTCAGTAAATAGAAAAGTTTTGAGTCTAGACTTAAAGGTGTTGAGAGTTTCCGCTTGACGAATGTTAGAAGGGAGTTTGTTCCACAGGACAGGCGCACGATGGCAGAATGCTCTTCCTCCCATTGTCGATTTTGATATTCTAGGAATTACTAGGAGACCAGCATTCTGTGACCTTAGGGGTCTAGAAGGGTGGTAGGGAACAAGTAAGTCTTTAAAATATGCTGGAGCAAGGCCATTAAGGGCTTTATATGTTAGGAGAAGTATTTTAAAATCAATTCGGCTTTTAACAGGAAGCCAATGTAAGGAAGCAAGGACAGTTGTGATATGTTCATATTTTTTTGTCTTAGTGAGTGCTCGTGCTGCAGCATTTTGTATTAGTTGAAGGTCTTTGATGCAGCTAGTACCACATCCAGAGAACAGTGCATTACAATAGTCAAGTCTGGAGGTAACAAATGCATGTATTAGTTTTTCTGCATCCTCAAAAGAAAGGAATTTTCTGACCTTAGCAATGTTGCGTAAATGAAAGAATGAGGTTTTGGAGATATGCTTTACATGACTATTTAAAGAGAGGTCTTGATCAATATACACCCCAAGGTTCTTGACCTTTGTGTTAGGTGTGAGTGAAAGGTCACTAAGTAAGCTCTGATGATGGGGTAAAGTGTTGGTCAAGTTTTTAGGGCCAATCAACATGATTTCAGTCTTATCAGAGTTTAAGCAAAGGAAATTCTTAGTCATCCAGTTTTTGATGTCACTGAGGCAGGCAACAAGTTTTGTTACTGGCGTACAATTGTAGTACAAATTTATGATATTACATATTGGTTGTATGTGAGTATTGTTATTCGTGGTATTATGACTGATATCTTTAGTAAGGTTCCACATGATCTGTAATGAGATTAAGCCGTCTGAGAAAGGCTAGCCTGAAGTGCACTGTTTGAGCACAAGGATGTGCGAAGACCATTTGGTCTGAGAGACGAGTTTGTTGATTAAAGACAATGCACACCGACAGCAATGATGAAAGGGAGGTTAGGCTCAAATACGCTTCTGTGTCACAGCTCGAGAGGCCAGTTCAGAGGTAACCACTTAGGTGGAACCTTGACGCTGTGTCCTCCGGACTTCTCCCGTAGTCCGTCACTTTTCCATGTAACATGTTGCAACTAACTAATAAAATGTTCTCATCAGTTTCATAGCATTCCGACGGTCTTCGTGCGGTTTATGTTTTCGGATCACAGCAACGGTTCAAATTTATTCCCACACAATCATTAGGCTTCATTGAAAGGTATAGTTGGGTGTCATCTGCGTAAGAGTGGAAGGTAATGCCATGTTTTCTAATAACAGATCCCAAAGGTAGCATGTAAAGGGAGAATAGCAGAGGTCCCAGTACTGATCTTTGGGGCACACCATACTTGACTTCAGTGTGGCATGATGCTTCATTATGTGCATGTACAAACTGGTAACGTCTAGTAAGGTATGACCTGAGGCAGGCTAATGCAGAATCTTTGATGCCAATCATATGCTCAAGTCTATGTAGTAGGATGCTGTGATCAATAGTGTCGAAAGCAGCACTTAGATCCAGTAGGATTAATAATGAAATGCATCCATTATCAGATAGGATAAAGAGATCATTGTAGACCTTTACTAGGGCTGATTCTGTGCTATGGTATGCTCTAAAGCCAGATTGATAGGTTTCCTGAATGTTATTTTCGTCCAAGAATGTACGAATTTGCTTAGACACAATTTTTTCAAGAATCTTTGATATAAATGGGAGGTTGGATATAGGTCGATAGTTAGCCAGGACTTCAGGGTCAAGGTTGGGCTTTTTGATTAAAGGCTTAATGACAGATGTCTTGAAAAGTTTGGGAACATGTCCTGCTGCAAGAGAGTGATTTATAATATTAAGTATCGGCTCAGCTAGGCTAGGGAGAGTAGCCTTAAGGAGATCAGTAGGAATTGGATCCAGTAGACAAGTAGAGGCCTTACTTGATGAGATCAGCTTGATAATTTCAGATATACTGGCAGGTGTAAACGAGTCCAGGTATGCTATAGGTCGGCTAGGGCTTGCTGTTTCCATTATAGGGGAACCAGCTGAATTTGAGGTTTGAATGGTGTTATTTATTTTACCTCTAATAGATTCAATTTTATCATTAAAAAAATCATGAAATCAATGCTGTCTAATGTTATTGGAATGGAGTGTGTCACTTCATTCCTACTTTTAGTTAAGCGCGATATTGTGTTAAAGAGGAATTTGGGATTGTTTTTATTATCATTTATAAGTGAGGAGTAGTATTCTGTTTTTGCATTATTAAGTGCTTTCTTATAATGTTTTAGGCTGTCTTTCCATGCAAGATGGAACACTTCAAGTTTGGTGGCATACCATTTTCTCTCAAGTTTACGTGCAGCTTGCTTCATTGAGCGTGTCTGTGCTGTATACCATGGGGCAATTTTGTCTTGTTTTCTAATTTTCTTTTTAAGTGGCACAATGGAATTTAATGTAGTGTAAAGTGCATCTATAACATTATCAGTTAATTGATCAACTTGACTAGGGCTGGGAGGAGGGCCTTCTAATGTGTATTGTGTCATTAAGGGTTCAAGAAGAGAAGGAATTTTATCTATGAAGTCGCTTGTGGCTTGGGGGGTTATTCGTCTACTGTGGTAGCAAATAGAGTTAGGGGCTGTAGAATCTATTATAGTCTTTAGAGTTATTAGGGAATGGTCAGTTAGTGAAGGACATTGAGGTAGGATAGCAAGTTGTTCTATTTGTGCACCATATGTTAGAACAAGGTCATTAGTATGACTACCTTTATGTGTAGGTGCATTAACATGTTGGAAAAAGCCAATGTGTTCAATTAAGGATTGGAACACTGATGCCAAGCTATTATTTACATCATCCATGTGGATGTTGAAATCGCCCAACACTATAATATTATCAGTTTTAATGACTAGTGAGGAAAGAAATTCTGAGAATTCAGTCATAAAGTCAGAATAGGGGCCTGGGGGTCTATATAATGTTACAATCGTTAAGGGTACATTATATCTAGATGTTTTGTCAGGTTGCATAAGATTGAGAACAAGGACCTCAAAAGATTTAAATTTGTATTCAAATTTGGGAGCCATAGTAAGGTTGGAGTTATAAATTGTGGCAACACCACTGCCACGACCATTGTGTCGAGGTATGTGGTAATTAAAGTGACTTGGAGGAGTAGCCTCATTAAGTGGAAGGTATTCGTCCGGTTTTAGCCACGATTTATGGTAACAGATCTTCTTGAGTAAAGTATGCAGTATGATTTTTTCTTATTCAGCATCAGGTCATTACTTTTAAAACCATTGTCGAACACCATCTTTCAGATTGAAGATTGTTCTGTATGTTTAATATATTATAAATCACTGAATCATCAGCGTAAAAGTGTATTGAACAATCTGAGAAAATTTGAGGGAGGTCATTAACACAGGGTAGTGATGGGAACGAGACCGCTAATGTCGAGTTCGAGTCAAGACCGAGTCTTTAAGGGGTCAAGACCGAGTCGAGACCGAGACCATAGGCTTTTAAATGCAGCCTTGGAGTGATTTTTTTTTCAACTCTTCCCTGCAGCGCTTCTGAAATGGTGCACTCTGCTTGCACATTACATCCAGATCAACCCAACTTAGGCCAAATTGTGGGTCCAGCATTGTGGCAAGGAAGTAGATCACATGGTGGAACGGCTCTTCCTTCCCAGTTTCTTCAGCCATCTTGACGTGTTCAAAAATCCCCCTAAACCTTTTGAGCAGTGACTGTCATAGTGCCTTGACGAAAGGTCGACATTGATTAGTATGGGTTTCTTCCAGTTTTTGGAGATGAGTGTTTAGATCCAGCACAGTAGGCACAACAATGCTGATTGTGACGTGTTTCTCACCTTCGGTGAGATCTGTTGCCTCTGCGAATGGGGTTAGAATGGTGGTCAAGTCTCTCAGTTGGTTCCACTCACGCTGACTGAAAATTACTTGGGGAAAGTCACTGAGGCACATTTCTGTCAGTGTCTTAAGGTCAAAAGCAGTAAGTGCCTGCACCTGTTTGAATGTACTGTTCCATCTAGTATTGTTGGTCGCAGGGACAGTTTTTGAGGTGCCAAAGCTGGTTTCAAATAGATCTTTGGCTCACTAACACAGGTATTGACTTTTCAGAGATGGTTCCTCTCGAGATTGGAGTGTATTTCGAATCCATGACTCTCAGGAACTTTTTAAAGTGGGAACTCTCCACTATAGACAGAGGCAAAGAGCAGCCAACTATCAAGTCCTTAACAATTGAATCACTGATTGCTTGCTGCCTAGGAGACTGATGACTGTAGACAGAAAATATTGGAAAAGCAAGCAATCACAGTTGGTTGCGTTCCATCTGCTTGGTCTCGTGCCGCCTTGTACTCCAGGAACCTGAAAGATAAATGGAAATACATAAATTAGTGTCACGTATTAGCATCCTTATAACTTCATGATGGTGTCTTTGTAGTATTTGTAATTCAAACAGATAGACTTTTGAAAGGCATAACCTTTTTTTTTGCACGTAACAAAATAACACCTAATACTAAATTATGTTAATATGAAATAGCAGATGAATTTTAGTAAGCAAAATACGTTTTAATAAGTAAAGGGTACATTTCTAATCTAAAATATATCTCAACTGAAGCCATTTTCTATTGTTATGGTTGTGGGGCTATGAAAGTCTGACGTCCACACTACAAAAACATCTAATTTCCTATTATAGTGGTTGCCAGTGCTCAGAGTGGCACTTTAGAGCACAAGGTCCATACTGTGCTCTTTGCACGCTTGAAAAACGTTAAAGGGATAGTTCGGTTTTTAACACATTAAGCCCCTTTCACAGGTTGTCTGAAATGCAATAAAGTGGTTGACATCAAAATTTTGACGATTGCTTCTGTCTCGGCTGTTTGGGAAATGTAGAATCGCCTCTGCCTGCCTTCAAAATGGCTAGCAATGGGCATGTGTTGTTTCTATCCTTAAAACACTGGTTTAAAAAAGTGCTACTCACCAAGTGGTTAGTGGTGCTCAATGATGTTCCAAAACATGTATCGTAGCGAAATAAAGCTTCCGTCATGTTTTATTTGGCACTTTGTTTATATGAAGGAGCAAATAGATCCCTATGGGACTTACAAAATGGCAAATAAAACATGACAGAAACTGTATTTTGCTACGATACTTGGGTTGGAACATCAGCAAATGCCACTAATCACTCCATGAGTAGCAATTTTTTAAAACCAGTGTTTTAAGGATAGAAACAACACATGCCCATTGCTAGCCATTTTAAAGGCAGGCAGAGGCGATTCTATATTTCCCAAATAGCCGAGACAGGAGCAGTCATCAAGATTTTGGTGTCAACCACTTTATTTCATTTTAGACAACCTGTGAAAGGGGCTCAATGTGTTAAAAACCGAACCATCCCTTTAACGTTTCACTTGATACACGTCATATTGATACAGAGACTAGATCTAATGAAATCTATTCCGCGCTGGGTTAACATAACTATTAATACATTTTTATATCATTGCACTCTAGCTTTAGGCTAACCTGCACTCTTCTCAGTTACTCCCGCCATAACGACACTTTTAACCGACTGGGCAAGCTAGCTCTAACGTCAGCAGCAAGTGACCGAAAACCGAGTTGGCTAGTGCTAGCTTACTGTACATGTACACAAAGAGCCAGTAATAAAATACGCCCTGGCAGCCCATCTTTCTTTGCTTAAGCCACATACATACAAATGATGAGTCAACGTTAGCTAAAATAGAATTATCTTCTTAACTTACCTCTGGTTGTGTTTCCGTTGAATGTGTCTGTTGAAGTTTGATGTGGTCCCAGACGTCTCAGTGATCAGAGTGTGGCAAAATTTGCACTCGGCGCAGTGTTTTTTCCTTAAACTTCCTGTTATGACTGTTTTGTGGTTCAAATATCCAAATTTTATAATCGCCCATTGCTCACTCATCTTTCCTAGCTCACCGTTCAACCCACTCCAGAAGAATAACGGTAACTGTTGTGCAGTGTGTGCATGTGTGACGTTTGGGCAAACATTGTATCAATATCTTACGAAGGCGTTGCTTGCTGCACAGCGCAGCACCATGGGTATATTATTTCAAAGTTCACACCAGCCAATATTATGTTTTTATTAAGATACAACGTATTGTGATTCGTATTTTAGAATATACCATGAAATATTCACATCTAAAAACATGAGTTTAAAGGTCTCGTGGTCTCGGTCTAAAATGACGAGTCCTCCTTCTTCCAATGAAGGACGAGACCGAGTCAAGACCGAGTAAATTTGCTTATGAGACCAAGACGAGACCGAGTAAGCAAAAAATGGTTTCGAGACCGGTCTGGAGTCCAAGACCGGACTCGAGTGCTACAACAGTAACACAGGGAGGTCATAATCCCATTTTTTTTTTTTTTTTTTTTTTTGTAGAAAAGGAGATATGGCGTATTTTATAAAAACGGCGATGATTGGGGCTCGATGGGAGGCTAATAGTAGGTACGGCTGATTCTTAAACGAACACTCATCCAAACCTAAACACAACAGACCACGGCCAACCGATCAACATCAAAGATGGTAGTGGGTACACATTAACTCACATCCCATCTTGTTGGCGATTCCACCATTGGTGGCAGATGCCACCATTTTTTTTACTCGGTCTGCATAAGTAGGGGGAAGGAGGAGCTAACCAAAAGTAAGGAGGCTGGTTAGATCCCCGCACTTACTGTTAAACTAGCTGCTCTTAATATTATATCACTTTCAAACAAATCATTTTAAATCATTGATCTTATATGCACACACAAACTTGACTTTCTGCTTCTGGAACAAGGAAACAGTTGTGCTACCCTCATTAAGGCTGCTCCTCCAAATTTAAATTTCATGAGTGTGACAAGAGCAACGAAAGGAGGGGGTGTTGCAAAAATATTTAAAACATCTTTTTAGTGCAAACAGGCATCTCATGGTGACTGTCCCGCTGTATTTTATTATTGACTATTTACAGACCTCCAAAACAGTCAGCTTCAGTTTTTCTTGAAGAGTTTGTTGAATTGCTAAGAAATATTTGCTTGAGTTTTGACTGTCTAATTTTACCTGGTGATTTTAACTTGCATGTGGATAATCCAGAAAACACATATTCTAAGGAAATACTTAAGACTAATTGACACTTTTGGCCTAACCCAATACAAGTTCCATCACACTCTCATGGTCATACTCTTGACCTAGTCATCACAAACAGTCTTGATGTCTCTACAACAGTTAAGGACTTTGCTTTTTCTGATCATTTTTGGATTTTTGTATAATCTTAAACAACAATGCGGGTTTTCTCTTTGAGCAAGCATCTGTAGATGACTTACTGACCAATTTTAATTCTAAGATGATACAAATTATGGATAATATTGCCCAATTAAAAACCAAAAGAATCACTGATAATAATAAAACACCATGGAAACAAAACCTATATGTTAAACTGCTAAAGAGAGAGTGTAGGAAGACTGAAAGAAAATCTAATCCCCATGTCCATTACCAAATCCATAGAGAGATACTAAGCAAATATAACTGAAATTTGTACAGCAAGACAGCCTTTTTTCTCCAACATTATCAATAACAATTTGAACAATGCTTGTGTACTATTTTCTACAGTTGAGAAGCTAACAAATAAACCATCACAATTAGCACCTGAGCTGCTCTCAGTTGATAAATGCTTTTCAGAGGTAAAATTGATCAAATAAGACTAAATATAACTTCACAAATATCTCAAACCCTAGAACCAATTTTTTCAAAGAGAGGGGAACTAAACATAATGTCAACATCTAGCTTTATTGACTATGAAACTCTTGAGAAAACAAAATCTAAGCTCTTCCACATCCCAATTGGACATCCTGCTAACCAGCTTTTAAAAAACTGTTCTACACCTTGTGGCACCTGACTACCAGATTATAAATTCATCTTTGCAAAGTGGCATCTTCCCTAAATCACTAAAAACAGCAGTTGTTAGACCTCTGCTGAAAAAGAATAATCTGTTTCTGTGCTTAACAACTACAGGCCAATATCAAATCTACCACTCATTGGGGAGATAATTGAAAAAATAGTCTTCAATCAATTAACTGCTTTCTTGATATCTAATTGTTGTTTTGATAAATTCCAGTCAGGTTTCCGGGCCAGTCACAGCACTGAAACGGCGCTTATTAAAGTTGTAAATGACATACGTCTTAATACTGATGCAGGCAAAACATCTCCCTTGGTGTTATTAGATCTCGGCGCTGCTTTTGATACCGTTGATCACAACATACTGCTACATCGACTTGAACACTAAGTTGGGTTTTCTGGTATAGTTCTCAAATGGTTAAAATCATACTTACAAAATAGAATTTTCTTTGTTGCCATGGGCAACTGTACTTCAACACCTATGTCCTTGACCTGTGGTGTCCCCCAGGGGTCAATCCTTGGACCATTGCTTTTTGACCTTTACTGTACATGCTCCCACTTGAACAATTTATCATGAACAACTCAATCTCTTATCATAGCTATACTGATGACACCCAGATTTATTTTGCTTTCTCACCTTATGACTTTGCCCCCCTTGAATGTCTCTATCAATGTTTGGACCAAATTAACAACTGGATGTCACACAATTTCCTCCAACTTAACACAGACAAAACTGATGTAATCTATTTTTGTAAAGAAGGAGTCAATGCTCAAAATTTCCTCTGCCCTTGAAACTAAAGGGCTTAAAACAAGAGTCTGCTGAAATTCAGATCACAGTGATGACGCCTAGATTTTTAACTGAGAGGTTTAATGTCAAAAAATGATTTAGAAAAACGTATCCATGCCTTTATCTCCAGTAGGGTTGATTACGGCAATGGTCTTTTCACAGGCATTCCTAAAAAGACCATAAACATCTTCAACTGATCCAAAATGCAGCTGCCAGGGTTTTAACAAGTACAAAAAGATCCAGCCAATTTTAAAGTCATTGCATTCCTGTAAGTTACAGAATTGATTTCAAAGCATTGCTACTTGTGTTTAAATCACTGATTGGGATAGGACCTAGTTACTTGTTTGATGTGTTTCAAAAATACATACCACCTAGGTCTTTCAGGACACAAGAAAAACATTTGCTTGTGAAACCTATGGTCAAAACAAAGTGTGGTAAAGCAGCTTTCAGCTATCTATGCAGCTCAGATTTGCAACCAACTTCCTGAAGACATTAAAAAAAAGCCTCTACTGTTATTAAGACCAATTAAGACCAAACTTTTCTTTGATGCTTTCTCTTAATGATTAATTTATTATTTTTATTTTCTGTCCTTTATTAACGTTTTATACTTTTAAACTGTTTACTCTTTGTATTTTATTCATTGTACCCTTGATATAATTAATCTAATTTGTTTATTTGTTTCTTTATTTTATCCACTATGTTTTTATTTTTATCTTTGTAAAGCACATTGAACCGCCTACTTTGTGTATGAAATGCGCTATATCAATAAACCTGCCTTGATCATGGAGACTCATGACTGTAGCACTTCCACAGGGTACTGTGTTGTGACTAAACTGTATGTATATTTTTACATAATATGCGTGTGAAACGACAGAGGTGCGTATATCTCAGGTAATGATGGGAATTGTTGGTGGTAGTGGTGGAGTGGTGTTGGTAGGGATGAGAACAACAGAATTAGGTGTGATGTAAACCAAACAGGAAAATTGCAGCCAACACTAACCGATGAGGGCGAGTTTTGTTTTTCTTATGCTTCCTGTTAGTGTTAGCTGCCTGCTTGCAATATCTCATTTTGTACCAAATGCCATCATTCGTATACCAAAATTCTTGAAGCAGTCTAGGATTTTAAGGGACACATTTGTTCCATAGTGTGGATAGGTACTATGTCAAGAATTGATTTTGAAGTCATTTTGGAGAAGTCGGTTAGATTTGCGTGAAGAATGTTAAACTTATGTTTTCCTATTTCCTTTGCATTTTCCTTTCTAGGGAAGCAGAGGTGTTTAAAGAGCAAGGTAATGCCTACTATGTTAAGAAGGACTACACTGAAGCTTTTAATTACTATACAAAAGCCATTGGTAAGTTTTGACACTTGCAGTCTTTTCCTTTTTCTTGAAAATGTTTGGTAAAGAAATCATTATAGAATGGATGAATCTATTATGAGTTTTGCACGTTGTCTGCTTTAAAGATTTAATCTTTTCAAATTTAAGCCCAAATATAACCTTATTAGGCTGATTGGTTTGGGTATAGAAAAAGTGATACGAATGAGACTAACATGATTTGCCAAGTGTGCAAGAGCACTAGGGGTGTAGTGTAAATCAGTGCTATCATGCAATCCATACAATTCCAATTTCTTAAAGCCAACGATTTGATTATTTTCGATACTTCAGAATCACCCATGACGCAATTCGAAACGATTCATTTTTTGGTCATTTTGACGACATTTGTATTGAGTTTAAATAAATCAACAAAAAATAAACAATTTGCCTTAAAAGACCTAAAGGCAAGTTGGTGCAAGGTTCAATGAGTTTGGGAATTTGCTCTACTTTCTTGTTGGTAATAAACATTTTAACAATTAGCCATTGTCAAAGTGTTTCTTTAAACTGCAATTCCTGATGATTCTAATTTCCCACCAACATTCCATTACGTAACGTTGGGGAGAGACAGACCAAAGCTGGCCACTGAGACCTTGGGAATGATGAGTTTGAAACAAGTGACAGGTAAAGTTTCACCTTAAAGGGATAGTTCGGTGTTTAACACATTAAGCCCCTTTCACAGGTTGTCTAAAATGCAATAAAGTGGTTGACATCGAAATTTTGACGATTGCTTCTGTCTCGGCTATTTGGGAAATGTAGAATCGCCTCTGCCTGCCTTCAAAATGGCTTGCAATGGGCATGTGTTGTTTCTATCCTTAAAACACTGGTTTTGAAAAAGTGCTACTCACCAAGTGGTTAGTGGTGCTCAATGATGTTCCAAAACATGTATCGTAGCGAAATAAAGCTTCCGTCATGTTTTATTTGGTATTTTGTTTATATGAAGGAGCAAATAGATCCCTATGGGACTTACAAAATGGCAAATAAAACATGACAGAAACGGTATTTTGCTACGATACTTGGGTTGGAACATCAGCAAACGCCACTAATAACTCCATGAGTAGCACTTTTTTAAAACCAGTGTTTTAAGGATAGAAACAACACATGCCCATTGCTAGCCATTTTAAAGGCAGGCAGAGGCGATTCTATATTTCCCAAATAGCCGAGACAGGAGCAATCATCAAGATTTTGGTGTCAACCACATTATTTCATTTTAAACCTGTGAAAGGGGCTCAATGTGTTAAAAACCAAACTATCCCTTTAGTATAGCACTGACAATAGGTAGGTCTACATATCTATACCCACTTGATGACTATCACGAAAAGTGGTTAATGAAATCACGCTGATAATACATTTTTATGTATTATCGGCGGGGCAATGTTTGCAAGGCAGAAGGATATGGACTCAGCTAAAATCTCAGAGCTATGTTACTGTCAAAACATGGCAGAACTTAGTTTACCAACGTTATCAAAATCACATTGTGAAAACATAGATAGATGTAGATAGATATACTTTAATCATCCCAAAGGGAAATTCTGTTACAGCAGCCTTAAAAACCACACATATACAATCACATACACCATACAAAAAACAGAATCAAGCCCTTCCCACTAGGGTAAAGTAAAAGTGCATTTGCATCTAGACTCAAAGATACCCCAATTTTCCTCAAAAGAGGAGTCTTCTCTCTGCTCCTGGGGGACTCAATATAAATTGCTATTGCAGTGGGTAGGAAAGTCTTCTATACTTGTCCTTACTACAACTAATTTGGCAAAGTCTCCAACTGAAGACACCAGTGTTCGGTGCAGGGGATGTGATGTATTGTCCATAATTTGTAACAGTTTCTGTAACATCCTCCTTTTCACCACACAGGGGTTGTAGAGTAGACCCCATAACAGAGCCCGCCTTTCTAATCAGCTTATTCAATCTGTTAGAGTCGCTGGCCCTGATGTTACTACCCCAGCAGAAATTGGCACTAGTCACCACAGACTGATAAGACATTTCCAGCGTCTTATTGCACACATGAAAAGGCCTTGGCCTCCTCAAGAAATAGAGCCTGCTCTGGCCCTTCTTAAAGACAGCCTCTGTGTTTTGCTTCCAGTCCAGTTTATTGTCTATGTGAACCCTCAGATACTTATAGCTCTCCACAACCTCCACTTCCTCCCCCAGAATGGATATTGTGGTTAGCTTGGCCCTACTCCTTCTGAAGTCCAGCACCATCTCCTTGGTCTTGGTGACATTTAAGCACAGGTGATTGTTACCACACCACTCCACAAAGCTGTCCATTAGTTGTCGATACTCCTCTTCCTCACCCCCCCTGATACATCCCACCAATGCAGAGTCATCAGAGAACTTCTGCAAATAGCAAGACTCAGAGTTGTACTGAAAGTCAGAGGTGTACAGCGTAAAGAGGAAGGGGGATAGGACTGTCCCCTGTGGTGCTCCTGTACTACTGACTACCTGCTCAAACACAGTCTCCTAGGCGCACAAACTGTGGCCTATCCGTAAGGTAGTCCATAATCTAGGAGGTGATAGGTGTGTCCACCTGCATCCTCTGCAGCTTTCTACTCAGCAGCCCTGGATACACAATAAAAGCACTTGAGAAGTCAAAAAACATGGTTCTCACAATGCTGCCTGCTCTGTCCAGGTGGAAGTGGGCCCTCTGTAGCAGGTAGATAATAGCATCCTCCACCCCCACCCTGTGGTAGTAGGCGAACTGCAGGGGGTCCAGAGAGGAAATCACCTGTGGTCGTAGGTGGGCCAGGGCCAGCCTCTACAACACCTTCATGATGTCCTGTAAGATGTCAGGGCAACCGGTCTGTAGTCATTGAGGGTCGATGGAGATGGCTTTTTTGGGACAGGAACAAGACAGGATTTCTTCCACGGCACTGGCACCTGGATGTCTGAGGTGGCATGTGAGGCAAGCCCTTGTGTGGGCGTGTACAGAGTGGGGTCTGTGGAGCTGGGAGAGGTGGGAGATGCAGGAAGAGGGCCCGTGCTGAACCTGTTGAAAAACATGTTCAAGTCATTGGTCCGGCAACCCATTGATGGTTCTCATGCCCTTCCACATCAGCTGAGTGGTTGCATAATCTTTCTCTTTTTTTTGTGTAATAAACACATGCAGTCATTCTCCTTTTTGCTGCAAGGTGTTTATTCTGGTAACAACAAAATTCATTAATGTTGTCTCAAGGCTTCGTGGAAAACGTTAGTTCCAAAGTAGCACAGCACAAGCTTCTACAGACTGGTAATAGTTTGCATTAAAATGAGAGAATATAAACAAATACTAACTAAAACTCTGTATGTGTATCTATGTTCGAATTCAGTTTTATTTTTATTTTATTTTGCATTTTTTTTCAAGCGGCGAATCCAAGAACCAACTAAATTTATTGGTGTGGCCTTACTAGATTTTGCCAAAATTGATGGGTATGTTGAGTGGAACCAACCAGGCCATGATTGGGTGTTTTGTGAACATCCTATTATTGATTTGACCGCCCAACAGTTTTGAGCAGTGTATGGTCAACGTAAGCAGCTGTCACTGGATGAAATAACGAAAGCATTCAATGGAAAGTCATCCCTAAAGCAATATAAATCAAACAAACCAGACAAAATGGCTTTAAAGTATTTGTTTTGAGTGAACCCTGGATTGTGGTGTTTGCTGTAATTGGACCTGTCATAAAGACCACCGTCAGACAAATAACTGGTGTAAGCAATGTGTCTGTGCTGTACCTTGCAATGAGAGGTACTAAACCCTGACAAACTACAAGCAGTGCCTCGTGCATTCAGAAGACCTCTACGGGCATCAGACCAACCTGCTGCTTCCATGATTTAATTTGTCTACTATATTTTAGTAATGATTTACACTATTTACTGTTTTTCTTACCATTAAGTATCATACATTTACAGTTACTCTCTATTTTTTTTAATCACTTTTAAGCTTTCCTTTCAAAAATCAGATGTCAAAATCAAGCATTTTAGAATAAAACCTCTGGGGCTGAAAGGGTTAAACCAAAGGCAGCCGATATCCTAAAAAACGAACAGGACATTTGAAATGCATCTTTCTGTCTGCAACAGAAAACGTTATAATTTATTATAAAAACGTTATAACTTTTTCAAGGAATGAGTTGGCCGAAATATATATATTTGTCATTGTTTGCCTGTTTATGACAGACATGTGTCCAAAGAATGCAAGTTATTATGGCAATCGAGCTGCCACCTTGATGATGATGAGTCGCTATAGAGAGGCGTTGGAGGACTCCCAGCAGGCTGTCAGGCTCGATGACACCTTTGTTAAGGTCAGTAGTTGGAATGATGTATATGAGTAGGAATATTTGACATCCTGACACCCTCATTTGGGAGTAAAGTTTCATTCACAGTTCTTGATGATTATTTTGGCAAAGTGTCATCGCTGTTACAAGTGTAAAAATATGTTTAATATTTTTCATGGATGAGTGGGGATAACTGTAGTAATGACTTTTTTTATTGATTCACAAGTTTTCCTAAGTATTGCTGTTTTTCTATGTTCTGTATTTCTATGGTCTTCAGGGTCACCTTCGTGAGGGCAAGTGCCACTTGTCTCTTGGTAATGCCATGGCAGCCAGTCGATGTTTTCAAAAGGTTCTTGAACTAGAACCTGACAATACCCAGGCTCAGCAGGAGGTAAGTTGTTTCAAAGAGTAGTTAGTGAGCCCATTTGCTCTATTGACATGAAATATTAAGCAGACAGTCTTATTAGCTTAAAACAAATCAGGGGTGCGTTCCCCAAATAACAGAAGTTAGCTTTCACAGGCAATGTGCAATGGAAGTGTGTACTACCGAAGCAGACAAATATGACTGTTTCCCAAAATTGTCCAACAACTGTCTGTCATTCTTACTGTTTTCATACCAAGAGCGACTAAAGCTGTAAAATCACCTGAAGTAGTTGACTGTGTGCAGATAAGCAGCAAAAGCAATTAAAGCTTCAAAAGTGACAAGCTAAAAAAAATTGAGCAACTAGAACAAATAAAAAGGTGAAAGATCGGTTTAAGGGATAGTTCGGTTTTTAACACATTGAGCCCCTTTCACAGGTTGTCTAAAATGAAATAATGTGGTTGACACCAAAATCTTGATGATTGCTCCTGTCTCGGCTATTTGGGAAATATAGAATCGCCTCTGCCTGCCTTTAAAATGGCTAGCAATGGGCATGTGTTGTTTCTATCCTTAAAACACTGGTTTTAAAAAAAGTGCTACTCATGGAGTGATTAGTGGCGCTTGCTGATGTTCCAACCCAAGTATCGGGTTGAATAGTAAGGGTCCAAGTATAGACCCCTGAGGGACTCCACAGGTCAGGGGCATTGGTGTTGAAGTATGGGTGCCCATGGCGACAAGGAAGCTTCTATCTTCTAAGTAGGATTTTTGCCACTTTATCACTATACCAGTAAACCCAACCCAATGTTCCAGTCGGTGTAGTAGAATGCCATGATCAATAGTGTCGAAGGCAGCACTGAGATCCAGTAGCACCAGAACTGATGGTTTTCCTGCATCAGTATTAAGACGGATGTCATTCTTAATAAGGGCAGTCTCAGTACTTTGATAGGCTCTAAAGCCAGACTGAAATTTATCACAACAATTGAGGTGATACACAATTGAGGTGATACGCAGTTAGTTGATTTGGGGATTTTTCAATGATCTTCCCAACAAATGGCAGATTGGATATTGGCCTATAGTTGTTAAGAACTGAGTGATCAAGGTTATTCTTTTTCAGTAGTGGTTTTACAACTGCTAGCTTTAGTAACTTGGGGAAAGTGCTGTTCTCCAAAGAAGAGTTTATAATCTGGAGCAGATCTGGTGCTACAAGGTGGAGAACACCGAGTTGCTCTCGGTGTGAACACAGTTATTAAATACTGGAACTTCAGGATTCCTGAAATTTGGGAACATGTCAGTACTACTACAGCCTTTAGGAGGCACTATATATTGGGACGTCTGCTCAATGGAATGAGCATGTTGATGCAACTTACTTATTGAGACAACCCAGGCTGCAAAAATCATTAATAAAATATTGTAAATTCATCATAAAAATCCAATCTGAACCTGTTCATTGCAGATGTTGCAGTCTGTTTGTCAAATATGTAGATAAATGCCTTTTTATGCTTAATTATTATACAGTTGGAAAGAACATACCTAGTAAGTCTCAAAAAGCTAGGGTTGCCGGTTCAATTCTCGGCTAATTCTTTTGCCTTAGTTATTTATAGTGTTGTTTTGTCTTTTAGTTGGTTGATGTTCAGATTTAGAGAGGATGTTGCGGGAAAAAATGCTGGCGACATCAACTATGAAATACGTGTATAAATTACATTTTAGCCTAAATAAACTCTGTATCAACAAGGACTATGGTACCTATTCTATGTCTTAATTGCCTCATGCAAAGTGCATAGCCTTAAACCACTTTTCTAAGTTCAGTGATATTCTCGGCCATCAGTTGGTTGATGTTGTGTTTGTATGTTCAATAAGACATATTATGGCCTTAAAACACCTTAAACGTTACTGTTAAGAATAGTATAAAAACGTAATTCAATTCCTTGTATATCTGTCATCATAAATAGGCCTATTTCAGGTGTTCCGTTATTTTGAGTACCATAGAACATGAGAGAGATAACAGCCATCAGCAGCAATGCTTAACTTGCCCAAACCCAACGGTGGTGGTCAGAAAAGAAAAACCTGGAAGCATGTGAAAATTACATGTGTAGGCTAATGGATATTTTTTAACAGCCTCATCCACATTCAGTGGCTACTAGTAGGCTACTAGCCTTAGCCAACGATACCAATGTCAATGAGTTTGCTGAGATGAGGAGTTCATTGTACATGTTTAGACTATGGTAGGGGAACGGTAAATTATTACCCTATGGTGGACCGTCGTCCGTCATTGTACTGTATTTGGGAAACATTATGTCACAGTAACTGCGCACTAATCAGAGTAACAAACCTATTGCCAAGAACCTAAGCGTTACGGCCAGTCTTTCACTGGCACTGACAGCCTGCCTCATCCTGGTGTGTTTGTTTTTTTCTTGATTCTTGCCGCAACTTTTACCAGAAGCACCTCAAACTCCTCTGCTGTCATTCTTGAAAGATTTCTGAAGACTTGGCTAACCTGTTAACACTGCCTAAATGTTTTTGCTTCTGTTACAACCAAACGGACATATTGTTAGAAGTCTTTGTGTTATCATCTCTATCATTAAAGTAGGCTGAAGAACAGCTTGACAAAATCAATAGAACAGCTTGACAGCAGGATAAATTAAAATAAATGATCTTTATAAGTTAGTTTACCTCCAGCTCCATCATGGCAAGGCAAGGCAGCTCCGTCTTGGGCAGTAGCCTAAATAGTTTTGCTTCCATCAATAGCCTACAATCTTAATTAGCAATTATAAAAATTGAGTGCAAATGATGAGTCTGACTGAATGTTAAAATTAAGCGATTGTCTTGGTAGTGTGTGGTGTTCCCTTTAGCGTTAAAATCTTAAACAATCTGTGAGAGAAACAAGTTCGACGATGATTCTCTTCATGTGTTTGGTGTAGTTTCGATTTTTAAAATCCTATAAGATTATAAAATTCTGTATTGTGGGAAGGGTTGCAAAATTCCGGGAATTTTCAAAGTTGGAAACTTTCCATGGAAATTAACTGGAATTTATGGGAACTTATGGGAATTAACGGGAATTAATTGGAAAAAACTGGGAATTATCTCAACTAAAGGTCAGGGACATAAAGACAGTTGGTAGAAAATAATATTTTTGCAGTCTTGGCTAAAACTATGAGATGTGATATGCATAAAGTTGAGTAGCCTATAATTTGCTATTCTTCAATCACAGGGGCATAACACACTTCTTAATGCAGGGCTATTGAGGCCGCACCTCCTATACGCATTGTGCATCCTCCCATCACATCTCAATGATTTCTAGAATTATGGACTGCTAAAGCAACCTTTATGAGCCACATACAGTCACTGATACAGACACGTGAGGCTACACATTTGAGGACTACCAACAGTCAAGCAAGTTATGATGATATAACTTAGATGATATTTGTTCTAAAATTTTAGATTTTAGCTAGCCCAATCAAAATATAGATTGCTTTCTCACTGGTAAGGCAGACATGTCAAAGGTAAGCTAGCTAGCACCTTTGTATTAAAGAAGTTAGCTTATCATGGTGCTAGATAGCACAAAATGTGCTGTTTCTTCTGCGTCCTGCTAAGCAGTTTTACATAACCACACCTGATTTCATACATCATTTAAATGTTTTGATAGCCCTTTCCATTTGTTCAGTTTACAATCTACATATTTAACAGAAAAATGCTATATTTTAATTGTATATTTTTTCAAAATATGTTGTTGGTATATGAGTCATATGGTCTATGTTTCTTAAAATCATCCAAAATTTCCAGTTAATTCACATAAATTCACATAAATTCACATAATTTCCACAAATTTCCATTTTTGAATATTTCTAAAATTCCCAAGCTTAAGTTTCCATGGAAAGTTTCCGGAAAGTTTCCAGAAATTTACCGGAAATTTTCCACCCCTTTGCAACCCTAATTGTGGGGTCATCTTTAGGCTGTAAAGTTATGTAAAGTTGATGCGTCATAGATAAATTATATTGGACAGGATTCTATAATACTTTTCTGGAACCACGTGGTTTTCCTTCCAAGGAAATCTCACTTTCAGGGATAGGTGTGGAGGTATGGATTTGTATGGTTATTGTTTAGACCCTATAAAGAGATTTTGTTAATGAAAAAATCTAATCAATTTTACTCTGTTATGAACTATATTGCAAATAACTGGAGTGGGTCTTTAAGTTGCAAGAGGAAACAAACTATTTTACATAGTTTCTGTAAAGAAAGCACCTCTAATATTATTTCCTGACAATCATAATTGTAATTGACAATCATAATTTGTCTGTAGCTCATTTTTATTACATCACAAGAAAAGAGTTGAGTGTATCGTTACATCCCTAGTGCTTATGTTAGTACTATAACGCCAGTGTTCCCAAGTGCCATCTGGTTGTTATTTGAGTACATTGCAGCTTCTGAAAAAAAAGAGCTTGAGGCTGTGGGAAACAGTTCAAACTGAACCAGCGACATCCGTACAGTTTAATTACGAGTATGTGTAATTAACTGATATGGGAGAGGGAATACACACCAAGATTAAACAGTAATGGATTAACTGTAATGTAGCCTGTGTTGGTAGAGGCAGAAAGCCTGCACTAGAAAGTTGCAATCTTATTGTAAATACATATAAATGTAACACTCTAGGTTTCCATTATTATGAAAACTTGTAACATAAGCAGTCATAAAAAGGCAACACGGGTGCTCAAGCCACAAGTTAAAATCTTTAAAGTCATTATGCTGAGACAGTAATTTACTGTAGCTCATCTCTACTGCATTCATGCTAGAAACAAACTGAAACAAGCCGACAGAAGAGCTGGGAAAATACTCATTTATACAATTTATAAAATACTGTAGTTACTCATGGAAACTATTGAAATTGTAAAATATACATTTCAGAGCAGTACTTTAAAATTTGATTTATATCATGCTGTATATCACTCAAAAAGCATAATTTTTGCTTTCAAGGACAATATAACACTGTGATAATGTGATTCATGAATTCATGTTTAGTAAAATAGAAAAATGGAAGTGTCCTGTAATTAGAGGATAATGATTTTTTTGTCTTGTTTTTAATAGATTAAAAATGCAGAATCCATTTTGGAATATGAAAAGATGGCAGAAATTGGCTTTGATAAACGAGACTTCAGAATGGTAATGTATTCATTTTTATGTAATGATTTTGATGGTTTAGTGACAATTATTCTTTCCAAGGTATTAGAACATTGCTTAAAGCAGCAAGCACCAGTTTTGAGTATTTCCCTTAGCGGGTGAAAAATCATCTAGTGACGTACATTTAGCCTAAGTTTTAGCCAATGTGGTCCATGGCTGTAAGAATGAACAGAGAGAGCGAGCGCATACTGCCTTGTATCTGCCTGCCGGTGTCTCTCTCTGCGGCCGCGGGGGGAGAGGTGGTTCAAATAAAATAACCTAGGGATCAATTGACAAACGTTTTTTAGGTCTAGATTTTTAGATTTTGATTTTTACATCAATGTATGGATCATTGTGAATGCGGTTAATTTCGCGTTCACACTGATTCATTATAACATTGCGGTTGATTGAGACAGTCCAAGGATGAGTGCAGGAACTTCCCGCATTAGAATCGTTGAAGGTGCTGATATAATTGGGTTGAATAAAAAAACAGCAACTCGGAACATTTATCATTTTAGTGTGTCATTATATGTACTGTTATCGGGTATTATTATTAATGTACATCTTTTATTAACCAAATGAGTTCAGATGTAACCTACTGAATCTGTTATTTTTCAGTTTCATGTCATAAGAGGCTTGAATTTAAGTTCAATACACAGAATATACTGTTCATTTTTGCATGTTTTTATGTTGGGAGCAATCTTAACCTTACTGAATATTTGACTACTAAGCTATTATAGTGATACATTGTATGCTGTCATTCATAAGTAAATCAGATCTAACAAACAATAATGTATCATGGTGAAGAAAAAATTGTGATTTTCAGGTAACAAAATTGTGGCTAGTGAAAAGGCTGAATGGCTAGTGACCCCGGAAATCCACTAGCCACATTGGCCAGTGAGCAAAAAAATTAATGTCAAGCCCTGCTACACACACTCCTGCACACAGTGTGTGCCTTCAGAAATAGATAGATTATTGTTCTTATGATAATATTTTTATTTTTATTGTTGCCTAACTACCCCCCTCCCCAATACACATATGGCAACACTTTATTTTAAGACACACATGAAAGCAAAGCGGTATTAGTCACATTAATTCTGACATTAACATGAATAATCTCGCGATTGTTTGTCACAGAAACTACCGGGTAGCGCCGTTGGAAAGCAAGTTCTGTAGCTTCACATGATATACGTGTGGTGTCTCGCGAGTTTCGCGAGTAATCTAACAGAGAATATTTGCCTATATAATAACATGAGTACTGACATTCAGGGACCTCTGGGCAGGATATAGACACAATTATGACATAGCCACAGCCAGGGCTACTGACAGCTTTGGTCTGGCCCAGGACAAAATACTCTGAATGGGTCCCCCTGTACAGGCACACTCTTAACCCGAATTAGTTGACTTTACTAGAAATTTGCGTGGAAACCCGTTGCACTAAACAAGATTAGTTTTTACAAAACATCTAAAACTAAATGGGTTAAGCTTTATAAACATAAAAATGTTAGTGGGTGCAGTGGATTTGCATTAGTAGTCTTTACTGAAAACCATTAGTTCACACAATTTTTTGTGTCCAATTTATATTAAAAAACCTTATTGAATATTAATTCCAAGGATTGTTAAACATTATATTACATAATGCCTTATAATTAAGAAATAATACTAATCAACCCACCTCTTGAGGCACTCGGCTTTCTGCTCACGCAACCTGCTTCAAGTCCCTCCTCCTTTTCAAAAATGTAACATAGTGAGTGATGTCTTCTTAACCTGATCAGTGTAGTCAATTACTTGTCTAAATAGTGCAAGCAACTAATATTTTTTAGTAATAACAACTTTTTTTGAAAAAACAATAAAGAATATGTAACGACTGCTTATATTTTTTGGTTTACACAAAATCCGGGTTAAGAGTGCACACTGTTCGGGCTTCAAATGAAACACTTCATGACAATCCACTGACTTATTTCCAATTAATACGCATCAGTCACATTATTCGGTTAACTGAAATCCGTCATAGGACTGAGAACTTTAATCCATGGGTGCATACAGCACAGAAGATTTACCCTCCATATTGGAGCTATACGAGGGAAGATGCATCAGGAAGGCCAGGAAAATCTTGAAGGACCCTAGCCACCCCCAACCACGAACAATTTGAGCTATTACCATCCGGCAAACGATATAGAAGTTTGAAAGCTCGCACCACCAGACTGCAAAGCCGTTTCTTCCACCAGGCAGTTAGATTGCTTAACTCATGCTGAAGACACACACACACATGCATACACACACACGCGCACACACACACACCTTTCATTTATTTATCTTTTGAGGAGATGATAAAACACAAATAATTTTACTCTCTAATACACCTACAATATAATGAGATGTAATAAAAGAAATCTTGAATCTTGTGATAAAAGGGCCAAAAAAGTGCATTGGCAAATATAAAGAGGGTAAAGTGGACTGTAGCCTTCATTCTGCACAATGAGAACACCTCTCTGCACTTAGGACTTTCACAACGGGGATGTCCTGGAAATGATAAAAGAATGTGCGGAATCACTTCCTGGTTTTAATGTGTTGTGATCATGGAGGTATTATAAAACCTGGAGAAAGTGACCAAGTCCTGCCCCCATTCATTTCAATGAGAAATGCTAGGCTAGGGAATTCAGCCAAAATTGAACTATTTTTTCATCATTTAAAATGGAGTTTCGTGAAGCCTATTTCCGGTACCATTTTACTTGGCCAATTATATAATGCATTACTGATTTACGTAAGGTTGAGGAGTAAGCTATTTGGATGACAGGAATTGGCCGTTTACACGGTACTTTGGATGTTACACATTGGATGTTTACTTCGTTTGTGAACGTGCATTGTTTTCTTGTCCTGTCTTTAGCAGCACTCCCATGAACTTCATGCCCACCCCAAATCTGTATGTTAATATGATTGGTTGGCTTAATTTACCTTTTCTGGTGCCGTTTGCAAAGTTTCTACAAGAACATGCATGGTGAGAGCACATCTTATGTGTGGTTTGTTTTTAACATGCTGTTTGTCTTGAACTGTGTCTAAATCCAATGGGCGTCTCTTGAAAGGCGTCTACTATGAATAAATTTTTATCAACATGCACACGCGATGGAGCTCGTGCCAAACACTAAACTCATGCATGAGCCGAGTTTTGGTCACCCACCAATCAGCATTTGGAAAATGGTACCGGATTCGATGTAATTTATGAAAATGGCGACGAGGAAGTGGCATGCTAATTGGCTGAAGCTAACCACACAAATCCTGACCCCATGGTTGTGATACCCGTCCAGGGCATCTGATGACAGGTGGGCGTAGACTGGGGACACAGTCCTGAGTGCAGAGAAGTTGTAGTGGGGCGTGGTGACAGCCACGAGTGCGGAGAGGTTGGACTGGGGCGTGGTGACATCCACGAGTGCAGAGGTTGGAGTGGACAGTCCTGAAAGAGGAATGACCTAACAAAACAGAACAAAAGAACATGGCTAACTATGAAACTATTTACAAACCAATATTTTCATTTAGCACACATGAACGCATGCATGCACCAAGTCATATGCGGATGCACATGTGCATAATACAGTAATTGGTGTTTATATGTATTTATATATACTTATTTATATTTATATTATATATTTATATATGTGTGTGTGTGTGTGTGTATATATATGCATGTATGTCACAAACATAGACATGTTGTTGTTGAACATAATACTCATGCAAACTCGGAATGCAAAAATTGTGAGGGCATGAAGCACATACTCACATCTCCAGGTCAGGATCCACTCCATCCAGAAAATACTGCTCCTCTTCTGAATCCACTGATACCTGACTTGCCTTCAAGTCTAGACATTACAGGACCAATTCAGCAGTCTCTGCAGCAGTGAACTTCTTAGCCATCGATCTATATTTATCTATCGCAAACCAAATTACAGACCAAACTGCATAGCTAGGTATGTGCAATGATACGATTCACCGTTGGTGCGTGCTCAAACTGTGCACACTGTCAGACCGTGGAGCGCGCGCCGGTACGCATGGGTTTTTTTTTTTTCTTTTTTTTTTTCTTGTAATGGACAACCAAGCATGATGGCATAGTGTCATACATCATCTAAAACCTAAAACTATTGGCTAAAAGGTTATCAACGTTGTTTCACTGGACATTTCCATTGGCTCAAACTACTGTCAATCAAAAGGACACTGTGGTCATCGTCATCACATTTGCTGAGCATGTTCTATTTGGCTTTGGAGAAATGTACTACCTACCCTATGCCCCAACTGGCTTGTGCGTGGTGTCATTTGAAACAGCAGGACCTACCGTACATCAACAGCGTGAAAGATGTAAACATAGTCGTACTGGCCAGTCGGCATGCGTGGTAAAAGGGACATTTTTTTTTTTTATTCATGTTACGTTACATGTTTGCATACATACATCGATATTTTGAGGAAAGTATTTTGGTTAGAAGAAAACAGACTTAATATTTTGCAAGCTGTACAAAAAGTCCTGTGTTATAAGACAGTCTTTGTGGACTTTGCGTCTTTGTGAGACTTTTTAAAGGTATGTAACCATGTTGCTAGGCTTACGTTAGCTGAGGTGCTAGCTGAGCTAACTGCTAGTACTATTACGGCAATGAGCATCCATTTGATTTGTGAGTGGTCTTGAATGAATCAGTAGGCCGGAATCCCTCCACAGGATTTTTTGCTACCTTTTTTTCACTATTCTTTCCTTTTATGTTATACGTCGGACCATCACAAATTATAAGTCATCTAGTTTTTGATGTCATCGAGGCAGGCAACAAGTTTTGTTACTGGCGTACAGTCATTAGGCTTCATTGAAAGGTATAGTTGGGTGTCATCTGCATAAGAGTGGAAGATAATGCCATGTTTTCTAATAACAGATCCCAAAGGTAGCATGTAAAGGGAGAATAGCAGAGGTTGCAGTACTGATCCTTGGGGAACACCATACTTAACTTCAGTGTGGCATGATGCTTCATTATGTGCATGTACTAACTGGTAACGTCCAGTAAGGTATGACCAGAGCCAGGCTAATGCAGAATCTTTGATGCCAATCATATGCTCAAGTCTATGTAGTAAGATGCTGTGATCGATAGTGTCAAAGGCAGCACTTAGATTCAGTAGGATTAATAATGATATGCATCCATTATCAGATGCATTTTCTTGCATTTTCAGATTTTGTTCTTATCTTTTCTGTCACTTTCTTTTCTTTGTGTTTTTGTGTTTACAGGTAGTTTTTTGTATGGACCGAGCACTGGAACCTGCATCAGCCTGTCACAGGTTTAAAATTCTGAAAGCAGAGTGTTTGGCCTTGCTAGGCCGCTACCCAGAAGCCCAGTCTGTTGCCAGGTAATCAAAAATTTCCAGGGATGTACTAAAGCAAGTGTAATCACAATTTGTCACAATCAATATTATTAATGTTTATTCAAAATGGTTACTCACCCTGTGCAGTGCCTATATGAAGTATGTATTCCTGTAAAAATAATTCAAGCACATACCTTCAGTTAGGCTGTCTTCACAATATTCAAGATTCAGAAAACTTTATTGACAAAAAAATTTAACTCCAGGGTTGAATTGAAACATATTTAGATTTATTTGTTATTATCTAAAACTATTGCACTGTCTATTAATGATGTGCAGACATGGTTTCTAATTTAGAACTGGGGGTACAAAACATGGACATACACTCTTACTGTTTTTTTTCCCCTTCTATCTCCTCTCTCAACACATGCATACACACATACACTCCCACTCACAAACACACAATCATACTCTCTCTTTCATGATGATAAACATATTAGTGTGTGTGTGTTAGTTTCTGTCAGTGCCAGGCCTGGCCCTAGCAAATTTGGAGCCCTAGGCAAGATTTGTAGGTGGCGCCCCCTTGCATTGCAGTAAATTACACTCTGTACATGCATATACTCACAACAAACTCAATAGCTTTGTCTTAAACATTCTTTTATTTAAATAAACCAATTTCACATTCAAAACACTTGAAGAAAAAAAAAAAAAAAAAATATTACTTAATATATGAAATACAATATAAATAGCTTACATATGTGGGAGGTTATCCATGCCAAAAATAAAATGAATGCAAGTGAAATTAAAATGAAAAATTGTAAGTGATATTATCATGCCAAAACTAAAATGAAATATTTCTTTGTGGCTTTTACTTTTCGAGTCATTTGTGCCAAAAATAAAATTAAAAAGGTCTGATAGTCATTTCATTTGCATTACGATCCTGGTATATTCCTTGCCAAAAATGGAAAATGAAAAATCCAAACTTCACTTTGGCTTTGTCTTTTCCTCAAAATGCGCACAATGCCTGTCAAAATAAAAAATAAAATTAAAACCGACCGGATTTCATTTCTCCATTTTTATTTTCAAGTTCACCACAAATTAGCTGCTATGTTAATGAGGTGTTTGTGGGTGTTGCTCCAGTGACGTTCAAGGAATGCACCTACCTGTTTAGATCTATGGTTTAGGTTTGACAAGGCTTGGGTGGGTTGGTTCGGTTACGTAGGGAGAAAAAACAGCAAACACTGAGAAAGCAGTCAGTCAGTCATGGACAGATGCTGAACAGAAAACCTACAGCTGGTTCCGCTAATAACTGCTGGACAACTAGAAGCTTGGGCAGAGGAAGGACATCACATCCCAAGAAGTGTCTAAAAGAAGGGATATAGTAACTTCATTGAGGGGTATATTCACGACAATAAAGGTAAGTAGCCTATGTGAGCACAAAATGCTAACTAAAGTGAGCTAATGTTACCTAAAATGACTACCATTAGCAAAAACAGAACATTACTGCCATTATTTATTAGCAAGTTAATGTATTGTTGCTGGAAATTACGAACGTTCGCTAGTAAATGTGTAAAAAGTGTAAAATGTGTTTTGCATTTTAGTAGTTTAGTAGTAGCCGGTGTTTTCTATGGCAGTTTGAGTTTAAGGAAGTTTGAGGACTAGCTGAGCTGTTGGCTAGCCAGCGCAGCAAAATTGCAAATGTACGTATCTACCAGTAGGAAGACCGAAAACACGTTTTACAAACGTAGATTTAACTGTCCACCAGCTGGCAAACAGCAAAAAAACATTAAAAAAATGTAATGTTAATCCTAATCTTGTTTGATGTGCTCGTTTTCTGAATACCATTTCAAGTCAGGAGGAGATGGGGCGGATGTGCAGTGAAAGCTAGGGCATTTCCATCCATGAGGGAGCAATCCTCACAGTTCAGTTAGCCAGGCAGGCTATAAGTATTCAGAGGCTGTACTGTACATTCATAGAGTTTCTGTTAGTTTCAGTCCCACAATTTCATTTTCTGTACAGAATTGTAGATTACATACATTGTAATCTGCTGTATAAAGGAACACTCGATTCATTATACTGTCTATTTTTATTGAAACAATCACCATTTAGAAATCTAAGCAAGGCACCCTAAACACCTTATGGTACACACTACTGTTGTATATGTCAGTACTTGTTACATTTGTTTTTACTTAAATGCATCATATATAATGTAAAACGAAATATTCAACTAATGTGAGGAGACAAGCATTTTTTCTGTATTTTTGTACTTTTAGGTGGACCTTTCAGCTGGAAATCCATTTATTGGCGAGGTGACACGCTACTACAAAGCTGGCCTGGGCTGTTGTGCACGTTATTGGATTACTGTACAATTTAGCACACTACAAGAAGTTGGGATTGAAGTCTGTGTCCCCTGTGCAAAGCAAGACATCATTGCCTCAGATCTGGCACATCCCTCAACAGTCAATGGGTTTAACCCCTATCCCCTCTTTGCTTTCCCTCCCCAGCCTTGTGGCTAAAACATTGTCCTGAATCAGAAACAGCTAGACTAATGGCAAGGCCACTATTGTTTTTCTGTTTATTATTATTATTATTCCGTTTCCGACACAGTTTTTGTCCGATTACTAGTTCTAGGGCTTTCGAGATAAACACCGTTCCAACTCTGAAACGTGCGGCCTGATCTCGATCAGTGTGCTTACATTCAGCTTTTTGATATCTCTTGTGGTTTGTCCGTAATCCCTGTTTTCCTGTCGTTTTTTGGCACATTGAAAATGAATTGTAGAATGTTGGAGTGATGATGCGATAATGCCCCCTCCACTCTAGGCTGCTAGAGTGAGAGCAGCAAAAAAATGTAATTAAGCTGTAACCGTTTCATAACATTTAATAGCTAGGAGCAGAGTCACTTTTCCACATATGCAGAATTATTTTTCTTGCCACAACCATGCCCAAAGAAACAGCTTGAGGTTGATAGGTATTGGCCAAAAGTAAAGCCCCTGTCCCTCCCAAGACTGCAACACGCGGGTCAGGGTGAAAGTTCTTCCTAAAAGCACCAGAAAAACAATGGAAAAATCAGAACAGTAAGATGACAACTTTGTGTAAGACCAAAAAGTATGAGCAAGTGAAACTTTACATCTGTTACAAAGTGGGGATATAGATGGGTCAAATTTATGCACCCTGGTCTTACAATAGTACAGACGGTGTAGTGTCTTAAACTGTATCAAGTTATGACGGACATTTACTGAACAATCTTTAATATTTTCCGTTGTTCCCAAAATGATTACGTTGTTCCCAAAACCCCTCACCTTTAGCAAAATCTGATAAGAAAATATGAGTCCGCCCCTTGACTGACAGTATCACATGCATTGATGGAATTGAGAGTGTCATGGCAAGGTTTGTTTGGGTAATTAGATGTATGCTTTTTGGTGAATTCACGTATTTGAAAGTATCTGAATAGATTGGACCATACAAGCTCTGAAGCTGAGCAAAAGTACCATTTATGTACAATGAATCTAAGTCACTGATCCCCCTCTGTTGCCACAATAAAAAAAACAGTCACTCATGCCAGGAGTAAAGGCATGATTATTGTATATTGGGCTATCCAAATAAGCATAAGGAGCTTTAATGTATTGCTTGATAAGACCCCATATTTTCAGGGTGTTACCCATGATAATAATGCCTCTGTAAGCTGTCTTGTTTACTTTGGTGGGACTATTTAACAGGGCTGGGAGTGATGTGCTCCTGCATAAGGACCGTTCCAATGTTAACCAGGCTGGACAATCAACTGAGTCAACTGTAGGGCCATTCTTCCACAAAGCAATGGTGGACAATATAGTGGCCCAATGACAAAGTTTGAAAAGAGGTAGACCAAAGCCTCCCTCCATCTTTGGCTTACACAGATGCTTTTTTGCTATACGCACTGTTTTGTAGCTTCATATGAACGGCGTGATTATTGAATCTATTTGCTTAAAGTATGATTGTGGTATGTAAAATGGGACTCCTTGGAAGAGAAAAAGAACACAACCATCTTTACAGCATTGGCTCTTTCAACCAAAGAGATATGGGAGGGATTTCCAGAAGTCAATATTTCGTTTAAGTTTGTCAATCCGCTTTTGCCAGTTTGTCTTTAACAGGTCGTGTGGATTTTCATTACAATCATACCAAGATAAGTGAAGCTGTAGTATGCTTTTTTTGAAGGGTATGCCTTCAATGAACTCTTTGTCATAGGTATTTGTGATGGGCATGATTTACAGGAAATCCAGAAATAGATCCAAACCATTCTATTAATAACAAGAGAGATGGAATTGTCTGTGTCTTAGAAATATACAGAAGCATGTCATCTGCATACATGGACAGATGGTGAGTAGTTCCATTGACAACTATAGGGGCTATACTAGCACTATTTCTTACATTGATTGCTAGCAGAATAGCAAAGATGAACGGTGACGGGGCAGCCCTTTCGGGTTCCCCTGTGAATTTGGATGGGTGGAGAAACGGTTT
>JAGFZM010000837.1:0-16139 GCA_017657215.1 Limnothrissa miodon | reverse complement strand
CAAGACATTGAAAAGATGGCGTAAATTAAAATGTAGCTGTCTCCCTGGCATAAATCCAGTCTGGTCTGTGTGCACAATACTAGATAAACAACAGATATATTCAATGGCAGTGTTTCAGGCTGGATTTTTGTCTAGTCTTCTAAAAGACTTCATGGAGCTTAAACCGTTTTACGTAGACAGTTTATTCGAACTCCGTTGCGGAGGTCTCGGTCATGCCATGTAGGTTATATATTTTCAAATTGCCAAGTGTTATAGTTTTGAAAGTGTGGCAGGTTAAAGAGTGCCTTAAGATTTAACTGCTAAAACCAACTGAATTTCTTTGAATGTCACTGAGTCACTGAATTTCTTTGAATGTCACTGAGTCGCTGAGGCCTATTTGTCTTTCACAAGTGAAATAAATGGTTAAAACATAAATGCCTACAGTATTTAGCCAACTTATTCATGTGTGTGTTTTGTTTTGCTGTGCTAAGTAATTGTTTATAGTTGATAATGGATAAAAAAAGTTGATGCACGCAGGTGTTGGTGATGTGCGTGTGCGCACTCCTGTGTGTGGGAGTGAGAAATGGAGAACAGAGATAAGTGCGGGTATAGTTTCCAAGTTTGAAGTAGTGTGTTCCTCTTTCCTATATTTGAAAAATAAATCTTTTTGGAACATTTTGCTACTCTTGACTGATAATTAAGATTCAGTAGAAATAATAAACAGTAATGCAAGGTGAGCAACTTCTAGTTGACTAGTAATATGTTTTTTTTTGTTTAGTTTTTTTTCCTCTCGAGGCTATCGCAAATCACAAGGTAAACTCGTCGTTTTTTTTATTTATTTATTTATTTTCTCTCTCCAGCGGGTTGGGTTAAAAATCATCGCAGCATTTTGCGGGTTGGGCAGAGTGGGTTGGCCGTCATGATGCGTCGGGTTGGTGCGGGTGTTTAAAATCCCTACTGCATCACTAGTGTTTGGCAGTATTCACGGGAGTATATATGCGCTAATGGGCTTGATTACTACTTGGATACACCTGATGGCACACACACACACACACACGTGTTGTCAAAATTAACTTAATGGTGCATCCACGTGCAAACACTTTGTGTAAGCGGGAGAGACGCGCATAGTCGCACAACTACTTATGGTTTTATTTTTTTCTTTTCATTTTATTTTTATATATGAGCTTAATTGCACCTGTGTGGGGGGACCACGGGGCGCTGTGTGTGACTTATGCGCTGATAAACGGGTGGGTGATCGATTTGCCTGGCATCGATTGATTGATTCATTGATTGGTTTCAGCACCACCGTGGTGAACAGCTCCCGTTAAGAGCTTCTCAAGAAGCTTTTTTGGCTTGTTCTTAATGTTCTCCTAAGAAGGCAGTTAAGAACGCGTCGAGGAAACACCCGTATCTTAGCGCTCCTTCTTAGCGATTCCTTCTTTGGAGCCTTCCTAAGTCATTAAGAAACGCGGACTTTATCTAGTGAGTAAAATCTGAGTAGAATCATCCAATCAGAATTGTCTGCTCTACCTCTTCCAGAGGCGATATAGTTTCCTGTGGGCGGGTAGGGGAATTTGGCGAAAGCCGGCTTCCACAAAAATTAATAGTAAATCGCAAGTGGGCGGACCAGTCAGTTTGTCATACACCAATCAGATCGTGAAGATATTCCAGCGGCATTTGTTCCGATGGCTTTAGGTCAATTCATTAATTTAGTCTAGGTGGTGTTTGTCGAGAGGTAGCAATGGAGGACGTAGACTATTTCTTGCTTAAAGACTTAAAGTTGCTATAAGTAGTGGCTTCTTGTGAGAGGAAATTGTCAATGTTTGATCATGCTCCACTCGGCACAACTAAAACTGGTTGACAACTAGCTGCTCAAAAAGCTAGCCTTAATATTTCCCTGCATGCACTGTAATATACGTTTGTATATATTTTTAGTCAATTTGCCTCTATTGTTTTTGAAGCACACTTTATTTATTATAGGCTACAGCAAATGTCTGTAGGATTTCACAAAACACAAATTTAGGCTGATTTCAAAGTAGAACCCATAAGCCTATGTGGCTACAGGCTACACCCGCTATCGTGAAACTTATGGCAATGGGCTTTCCCAGCCCAAACAGCCACGAGTCGCCACTGATTACACATGGTTGAAAGTAATGCTGAAAGTAAGCTGATTGTTTCTTCACTTATTTTAAACAATACATCAAAACACAGCTTATACACCTCACAGATTCAAAACATTACTGAATTTAAACTGTGTAGGTACTGTCAGCACCAACACCAAAGATCCTCTCTGGCTACACTATTACTGTAAATGCATAATTTGCTAAATCCAAACTGCTGGGGTGCCGGTTGTTACGTTATCATTATAAAACAAAAAATATGAAAAATAAATATTAAAATTTATTTAATGCCTAAACATGCGTATGCATGGTTGTCTGTACAGCTGGCAGTACGCAGGCGACAAATGAGGGCCTTCGGGAAAACGACAAAGTAGATGGTGTCCATGGAAATAAACTGCTAATAAAAGTTGTTAATATTGTTCTGCATGTTGTTTTATTATTGTTTCAGTAGGCCTATTAGTGTTTAGTAGCCTATTCAGTTTCTGAATGCTGTAGGCTCAAACCAACAGCCGTCTAAGCCTTACATCACATTTATTTTATTATTGACGATAATACCGTATACCTTAGTAAAATAGGGAGGAGGTTTGACTGTGTCGAAATTTGGATACCGCCCAAGCCTATACTGCACTGACGCGAGGGGCTCCCAAGTTTTCATCCACCATACAATATAGTCATCACTGTTATCACCTTAGAAATTATCCATGTTTTATTTTGTTAGTCACCATAGTTAGTCAACTAACTACTCCAGTAACTGTATGCAAAATGGAAAAACGTGTGTTTGGTCGCTTCTAATTCCATCCCTGTTTGGATCCCAGTAAAAGAAATGGGCTAAGCAAAATGTTACCAAAATGGCACTGCACCACTCCACCAAGTCTCCACCCAGAAAATAACATAAATGTAGTTAAAAATAAATAAAGATCTACTTTTTCAGATTTTTTCAGTTATTATTCATTTTAACTGGCACATTTTCTTTCTTAGTGATATTTTACGGATGGACTCAACCAATGGGGATGCTCTGTATGTCCGTGGCTTGTGTCTCTACTATGAGGATTGTATTGATAAAGCAGTACAGTTTTTCATCCAGGCACTTCGTATGGCCCCAGATCATGAAAAGGCCAGACTGGCCTGTAGGGTAAGTGATTCCTTTACAGTTGCCCCGACCTTGAGAGTCCTCATTGATAAAATATTAGAATTTAACACACACAGATATTATTTAATTAATGCTAAAATTAAATGGTTTTGCATATAGTTGGTGTCGGTGCATGTGACAAACTGTACTTTCTCTGATTAGTTTATTTTGCAAAGGCAAAACAGTATGTGCAACCGCTGTTTATTGCTATCATAAGTGTTTTAAGGGTAAAATCAAAATGAGGAAATCTTTTCGCTTGGTTCTTTTATCTGTAGGGGTGAGAACTGATAAAATCCTATTGATATTGACACATTGTAAATCCTGCTAATCAGTCCAATTCTTTGTGTTGCAGGTGCGATCCCTGCTTAATTCTTCATTATTTATAGTGTTGTCGCTATTAGTTGGTTAATGTTCAGTTTCAGAGATGATAATGCATAATGGAACATGCCTGGAAAATGGGTGTTCTATCTGAGTCCCTCTGTCGCATAACACATTGAGATATTCGCAAATTCTGTTGTGTCTTGCTGAAAACGAACTAAAATCCAACCCTTTTTGCAAAAGGAAGACGTGCGCATGCATGCACAGAGCTTGTGACCCCCAGAGCGGGCCGTGACGTAGTGTATAAATTGCTTGCGCTATTTAGATGCCTATTATTTCCATATAGGCATTGTGAGCAGGCACAGGCGCTTTCTCCGCTTCACCTTTGAAGGCAGAGTGCACGAGTACGCAGCCCTCTCTCCTTCGGCCTCTCTCTGGCCCGTCAATGCAGCCATAGCTCCACTCCACCTTCAGGGCGTGAGAGTGTTAGACTACTTGGACGAATGGATGTTGCTGGCTAGTTCACCACAGCTATTGTCCTCACACGTGGCCTTGGTGCTGGACCACCTGCGCTCCCTGAGGTTCTAGGTGAACTGCAATGTTGCTTGGCGAAGATGGGCATGTCCTCGCGATTAGCTCCCTCCTGACCAGTCAGGGTGTCCAAGGACATGTGGTGGTCACTGAGTTGATGGAGACGACCGTTGACCTTCGTGCGCCGTGGCGCCCTAGGGGTGGTCTCTCACAAGAGAGTAGTCCATACGGACGCGTCAAAGCACGGCTGGGGAGCCGTGTGCGTAGGCCACTCGGCCAGAGGCCATTCGTGCGTCACCAGACGCCTACACATCAACCTTCTCAAAATGCTGCCAGTTTTTCTTGCCCTCAAGCACTTCTTACCGTGCGTCAGGGGCACGCATGTGCTGGTCAGAACAGACAACACTACGGTTGTTGCCTACATAAATTGCCAGGGAGGCCTACGCTCAGAGCACCTCTGCCGCCTGGAGTCCAAGGTTCTGATGTGGGCATTGTGGAACTTTCTGTCCCTCAGGGCATCCCACCTGCCAAGCGCACTGAACACGGGTGCGGATCTCCTCTCCAGAGGACTCCCCTGTTCTACAGACTACAGATCCGGCCAGGGTCAGGTGGATCTCCACCGCCGAGGAGAGCACGCACTGCCCGCTGTGGTTCTCCATAGGGACAGACAACCCCCCACTAGGGAGAGATGCTCTAGCGCATCGGTGGCCACGCCGCCTGATCACGGCTGACCGTCCACCAGCGAGGAGGTTGCCGCAGAGGGGAGACCTGCTCTCCCAGGCGCGCAGGTCGATATGGCATCCCCGCCCCAAGAACTGGAGACTGACAGCCTGACCCCTGAACGGGGCAAACTGCTAGAACAAGGTCTTTTAACCTCTTGATCGGCACGTGCTCGATGAGGTCCGTATACGCTCTGAATTGGCATGTTTTCAAGTCATTGTGTGCGGAACAGCGCTGTGATCCTCTGTCCTGCTCCATCGCGGCTGTGCTCTCCTTCCTCCAGCACATGCGGTGCTGATCTCCGTCTACACTCAAGTGTATCTGGCAGCTATTTCTGCTTGTCATATGGGCTGTGGAGGAGTGTCCCCTGGGACCCATCCCCTCACCTTGCGGTTCATGAAGGGTACAAGACGTCTGCGCCCACCTCTGATTAAGTCGGTACCTCCCTGGGACCTCCTGGTGGTCCTCAGGGGCTTGGCAGATGCTTCCTTCGAACCCATGGACTCAGTGAGTCTGAAGCTCCTTTCCTTGAAGACTGGATTTGATATCAGTTAAGTGCGTGGGCGACTTAACCACGCTCTCTATGAGCCTGGCCTATATGGGTCACCCTCCGCCCGAACCCATTTTATCAACCTAAAGTCTTCACCTTGGACGTCCACTCCAGGGTTATTGAGCTGGACGCCCTACCCCAGGATGCGTCTCTTGACTTTGCTCCGCTCTCACTCTGCCTGGCTAGTGCTCTGCATGCGTATGTGCAGCGCACAAGTGAGATGAGGCACACTGATCAGTTGTTCGTGTGCTACGGTGCCCAAGCCCGGGGGTAGCCTCTGTCTGCTCAGAGGCTCTCCAACTGGATCGTGGAAGCCATTCAGCTCGCCTACGAGGTTGTGGGTCAGCTCCCCCCCTCTGGGCTTAGAGCACACTCCACCCATGGGGTGGCGGCTTCTTGGGCCTTTTGGAAAGGTGTCCAGATGTCAAATATCTGTACCTGACAATACTTTCATCAGGTCCTATACGCTGGACGTGACCAGGTTGGGTGTCGCAGCGAGTATGCTCTCTGCTCCTCGCCGGTGAACCACCTTGGTGTCCGAGTCTGTCACTCCCTCAAGTGAGTGAAAGCGCCCTGAGGTTGGCTGTACGCTCTCAATGTGTTATGTGTCAGAGGGACTCAGATAGGCGAACGTCTCTGCTACCCTAGGAGTCCCGAGGACGCAAAACACGTCTGACCTCAGGTCGTCCTGTGTCTGCGTGAAGGGGCGAAAGAGGCAGATCAGGGGGTATGCATGCTATTTATACACTACGTCACGGCCCGCTCTGGGGGTCGCGAGCGGCGTGTATCAGGGCTCGAAATTTACTTTTTTACTTGGTAGCACTGGTGCTCCCAACTTCAAGTTAGGAGTACCAGCAAAAATGTATTTTTTTTTTCATTAGCTGCAACATGGGTTTAAATTTTGTGAAGACAATCACTTCTCTGGCAATAGTGTAGCATACTGTTAATCTTTTTTAGAGAAATTAATACCTGTCAACCTTGAAAGAAAAATTTGAGTAGCAACTTATAGTACTGCGGCTGCCCAGTGCAGCGCAACACGGTGTGATGTGATGTTAGGCACATTTCCCGTATTGCTTATGTTCACATGCTCAATTTGTAACTACATAGTTCCCACTTAAGACCATACAGTATTTAGATATTGAATATTCAACTATAGTATATGAAATCTTTTAATGACCAGGCAATTAAGTCCACAGTTTTCTGTGCTTTGACACAATTTTTTTTATTTTTTTTTTATTTTGTTCCATTGTTTTCAACAAGGCATTTGACAAAAGGTAGCCAAGGTAATCCAAAATATCCCTTAAACAAAAATAAACCATAACTGAAAAACAAATTGTCCTGTGGTACGTTACATGTCTTAAATACATTTAAAAGCATTATAAATAACAAAGAATCCCAAACACCATGCTATGTTCCTTTTGACATTTAGCACTTCACCTTGATATCTTTGCCTCATACAGTAAGTGTGTCCATGTGACAAACACTCCCATTTGTTGTAAAAATAAAATATGCTAGGGCCTAACCTATAACAGTCTATAGCCTTAATATTATATCCATGTTCAATGACACATAGGCTATGTTGCAGTATTGTGTTGTGCTGGAATGCACTGTCATTTATAAATAAATCCTGCAGCTTATATAGGCGCACATGATGGTCTAATTTTGAAAAAAGAATGGCCCAAACAGAAATGAAAGCATTTATACGTTAGCCTGTTGCTCCTTGATGTCTAACAGAAAAAAGCAGCCTTACGCAAATTCCCATACTCTGCCCAATTACCTCCCTTATAAAACCAGCAACATTATGAAGAGGGAAACAAAGTTTGTTACTTTCGTTTTAACGTTTTCTTAGTTATTTTCTTGTAGCGTATTTGGAGTTGAAAACCAGCACTATGATTGCTCGAATTCCAGCGCGTTTCCAGCGTGTTGCTGCCCAATGCCTAGTGCGTGAGCTGAAGTCAATCAGTGGCTTTTTGCGCAATATGAAGTGACAAATCGTACACCGTAGTTTGATGTTAAAATGTATATCTGCTATGCAGAATGCGTACAGTTTGGCCGGTATAAAAATTAAAACGGCAACAATTTCATGCACTCGCATCAATGCTCCCAAATATACTTTCGCAATTTCGAGCCCTGTGCATGCATGCGCACGTCTCCTTTTTTGCGAAAAGGGTTGGATTTTAGTTTGTTTTCAGCTAGACACAGCAGAAGTTGCGAATATCTCAATGTATTATGCGTCCTCGGGACTCCTTGGAGAACCGAGGCTACCTATGGTTGCCAAGACATTTTATTGGTAATACAATGTCCAATGAAATAATGTCTGAAATTACAATTTGCAAAAAATGTATGTACTGACAGCATATTTTATGCATTTTTCATATGTTTCAAATGGGGGTGTATAGCACACAGAGCTGCTTGACATTCCTCTCTGTTGTTGTCGTCCAGGGTCCATTTCAGCTATTTTCCCTGCAGACAGGGGTCTTTAAATAATTTCTTTTCCATATCAGAAGTTGTTTTGTTTTAGGTGGGAGGGGGATGGGGCGGGGCAATGCAGGTATTTGATGTAACTTGATGTGAAACTGCTAATTATATAGCGGAATGTCTTTCAAATGTCTGTCAAAAGTATAAAGAGGCCCTCTCCATGGCTTAAACTCACTATTACTCCATGTTCATCAATAACCATCAACACTGTCCCAGAATGCTTTTCTCAACTATCAACTGCCTTCTCCGCCCTCCTGACGCCCCCCAACAATCCGATGCTGCAGATCTGTGGTCCAGGTTCCGGTTCCAGGACTTCTTCAAATGCAAAGCTGAGCAAAATCTGGAAAGAGCGGTGGCTACCCAACTACAGCAGCACATGTCCCACCATGAGCTCTTTAAACCCCTACAATCTGGTTTCAGAGGCCACCACAGTACAGAGACTGCCCTTGTCAAAATCACAAATTACCTCCTCACTGCTGCTGATAATGGCCACATTACCATCCTCATCCTCCTGGACCTCTGAGCAGTCTTTGACACAGTGTCACACACTATCCTCCTAAAACAGCTTTCAGATTTCACTGGACTATCTGATGTGGCTCTCTCTTGGTTCCAGTCATTTTTATCTGACAGGCAACAGTACATTACTCTCAAAGACTCCTGCTCCGCTACAGCAACAATTAACCATGGTGTCCCCCAGGGATCTGTGCTTGGTCCTATTCTCTTTACCCTATTTATGCTCCCCCTTGGCTGATGACACACAACTGTACATTAGCACAAAAACATCTGCTCAGCCCCCCCCCCCACCATTCCTTTTGTCAACTGTCTACAAGATATATAATATAAAAACATGGATGAAAACATGGCATGGATAAAAACATGGCACCAGTCTTCTCAATCTAAACTGCAACAAAACTGAGCTCATGGGGGTGGCACCAACAGCACTGCTTAGGAAGGTTGGGCGTTATTTTGAATTCAACACTATCATTTCAGTCTTGCATCAAAAAAGTCACCAAATCTGCCTTCTACCACCTGAGAAACATCTCCAGACTCATCTCCTCACTCTCCAACTCAGTAACAGTAACTCTTATCCACTCCTTCATTTCTTCCCATCTTTACTATTGCAATGCCATCTTGTTTGGTCTGCCCAACAAGGCCCTTGATAGGCTGCAGTATGTCTAAAACTCGTGCTGCTAGTGCCTGTAAGGACCCTTGCAGCAATCACCCTCATCCTTAAACAACTTCATTGGCTCCCTATTGCTTCCCGCCTCACTTACAAAGTTCTCGTCCTCACCTTCAAGTCTCTCCATGGACTGGCTCCCCGCTACCTTGAATTACCTTAAAATCTCAAAGCACATCTCTTTAGAGAGGCCTTTGGCCTCTAGTCCCCCTCTCCCCCAGCACAGTCACAAACACATACACACTCACCTACATATAATGTAAAGCGACCTTGGGTATTTTTAAAAGGCGCTATATAAAAAACTAAGCTATTATTAAAGAGGCACTAAGCAACTTTTGGTTACTTTCCTCTGTCACAAGATCTTTTTCTTGTCTATGGCTTTCGCAGTTTCTTGCTGGCTCCATCATGCTGAATCTCATTGTTTACAGCCATCATGCTGTGTAGTGTGATTGCCATAGTGATTACCCCCACCTGAAGGTCTCGATTGGGATTGCGTTGTAGGTGGGGTGCTGCTTCTGAACATTGCAAATGCGGTTCCTATCGCTGTAGGTGCTTTCTAAACTGTTCGTCTCGTAAGGGCTCCTATGTATTCACCCTAAACAGTATGAAACGTATTAATAAACTGAAAAGTTGATTAGTGGGCCTTTAATATCAGTTGGAATCAGTAGGGTCTCCTGATTTTATTTTGATATTTGCTATGCCATGGGGGGTTAAGAAATTGTGACATACACAGATAAGAGTGGATATGGCATGAACACATAGACTGGACCAAATTAAGCAGACAAGGTACTTAAAAGGACTGTGAGCTCAATAATGAAGGCAGTGGAGTGACCGTATCATTAGACAACAGGAAAATTAAAAACTAGAGAAATACTAGGGATTGGTAAAAGTCATGGAATCTTGAACACATTGATCAGATCTGAACATTTTTAAAATGCAAGGTGAACTTTCAGTCAGAAAGATCATATGACTGTGAAAATACAACGCATAAATATGAGAACCTTTGAGTATAACACTTTGTGTATGTGTATAAAGAACATCGTTATAATTCAGATTTGCCAAATACGTATATATTTACAGTAAACTTTTTCTAGTTTTAACATGAGTACTTAATGGCCTGTATGATGCCGTGATCTGTGCAGTGCTAAATGTAATTTTAAAAATCCAGGGTTTGTCAGCACCACACATTTGAAAAAGGGAAATAATGTATATGAGAGATGTCTAATTCTGTTGTTAAACCATGGACATTTGTGTGTTAATAGCCTGCCAGGGTATATCAGGTCCATAGTTTCTTTACACTCTTTCAAATTATCACTCTTGACCCACTTGCAAGAGAATTGCAAGTGCAAATGTTTTCCCCATGTGTCCTCGGATCTGTGATCTATGTATGCCTATGTTAAAGCGTTTGTTTATGTATGTTGGTGTTGAGATAAGTATGTCTACTTTTGTGTGTACATGTGTAGGCCGAACACTGCCATGTTATGATTGGTTGTTTTTAAGGGTTGCAAGGGCATGAGGGAGACTGAGTGAATGTATTGTATGTGCGTAAGTATGTTGTATGTTGTCCTGTCAGTGTTCTGTATTGTAGTTTACTGTTATGTTCTGGGGACCCCCTTGAAAGATATAGATATATCTAATCTCAAGGGGCTATCCCCCTAAGACCAAAAAATTGTTACATTTTTTAATAGGATCATGTGAAATTTGTTTCTTTGCAGAATGCGAAAGCCCTGAAAGCCAAGAAGGAGGAGGGTAACAAAGCTTTCAAAGAAGGCAGTTACACTGAAGCTTTTGAGTTGTATTCTGAGGCACTTACCATCGACCCAAACAACATCAAAACTAATGCCAAACTCTACTGTAATCGTGCCACAGTTGGATCAAAGGCAAGGCTCATCTCACTTTTCTATCTAAGAAAATAAACAATGAACATATTGGCAGACATATGGACATACTGGCATATACAGTAATGGGGGGTTCTCACAAAACCTTGAAGTCTGTCATGTCAACATAAAATTACCACTTTCAGTATTTCAAGACTTACTAACAAAAGGTAATTTATCACATCTGTATATATATATATATATATATTTTTGTCTCGAGACACTTGAACTTTCTCATTACTATAATGTAATTTGTCATCAAATATAATAAAATAAAGATTAAATTTCTAGAGAGCAATTTTGAATGAAGATTGACACAAAGCTATGTAAAACTAAGTTTTTAAAATATTTGTTCATTTTTATCCATTACTAGGGATACCCTGAACCGCAAATGTAAAAAAGACAATCCCTACATTTTTTTTTTTTTTTGGTATTTATTTTGACATTATCTTGTTATTTAAGATAATGTCTCGTCAGTTTGAGATCCCCTACATGTAGAAATATATATATATTTGAATATATTTGAATATATTATTTCAATAAATTAATAAATGGTAAATGTACTGCATTTATATAGCGCTTTTCTACTCCTACGAGCACTCAAAGCACTTTACAAGGTATCCCTCTCATTCACCCATTCACACAAAATTGATGTTGAAATTCTGCCTGTATCCAACATCCAATACGATATACTATTTCACCATATAGTGGCGCTTGACCTTAATAAAACCCTCAAAACTGCTTAAAAGTAAACAGACTTAAGCCAGGAGCATACGTGTAAGTAAACTTTATATGAGAAACACAGTTTTTGGTGTTGCTTTGCCTAGAACGTGCAACTGGCCTTATGGTGCGCGAGTGATTGACCTAAGTCTGTGGCAGAATGTGTGGAGGCTGAAAAGCAGAAAATTATTTTGCCTAAAGTCACCCGTAGAATTCCAGTCTTATTTACTTTGAGGAACAAAAAAAGAATTGCACTCTCTTGTGCTAGTATAATTAGTGTAATAAAGGCCATCTTGGATGTTTATTTTTTTCCTTCTTGAAATGCAGCGTTCATTCTGTTTTCACGTCTGCAACAATTCACACATTTTTGGTCAGGTTACAGAATATGATTCTGTTTAACTCTAATAATGTAGTACTCTGATCAGTTTTGAAGAATATTGGATTATAACCATTTTGATTACTAACAATTGCTAGGATAGGTAATGTTTCTGGGAGCTGTTTCTGGGAGAATGTGTCTAAAGATATTGCATAGAAAACTATAAGGTTCTCTGTCAAACTTGCAAATGGCTTCATACATCATCAGGGAACTGAACTCTCTCTTCTCTCTCCCTCCCACTCTTTTCTGCCCCCAAAAACATTGTGCTCTATAATATACTGTACCTGCCTGTGAAAATGTCCTCAATTATAATGGTTCTCCACCAAACTAGCAAACAGCTCCATCCACAAGGCCACAAGGAAACTGCTCTCCTGTCTTTCCACTATAGTTTCTTTAGTCATGCAGTAAAAAAAATCTTCTTCTGTGAAGACTGTTTACTGACTGATTACTTATACTGTCTTTTTAGCTAAATAAACTGGAACAAGCCATAGAAGACTGCACCAAGGCCATCAAGCTGGACGAAAGTTATATCAAGGCGTACTTACGAAGAGCGCAGTGGTAGGCTTTTAGATGGTAACCAGTAGTACTGTTGGCACAATCTTGACATTTGTTGTAATTCATATGCAGGGTGTAAATATCCACACTTGCCCATTAATCTGTAAATGGCTACTTTTTTATTGATACATGAATTTGTGTTTTTTTTTTTTTTTTTTTCAGTTATATGGACTCGGAAATGTACGAGGAGGCAGTGAGGGACTATGAGAAGGTTTATCAAACAGAAAAGACAAAAGGTATGTTTTTGCCCCTACCCTCATGTACTGACTCAAAGGAAGTTAAGACTTCAATGTCACTGCTCTGTTGTCCTTATTGTAAAGCTCAGAGAACTCTGAAATTCTGCTTGGATAAGTTGGATAAGATTGCAAATACCACTGCAAATACTACTTGCAAAACACCACTGGCTTTAATGAAACTTTAAAAATTATGTTTAGAAAGTGAACAGTGTGATACCGGATACGTCTTCTGAAAATAGCCTAAGTGCACATGGATTAAAGTGTTCAGTCCAATGACAGATTTCAGTCAACTGGAGGCGCTAGAGGCCAATAACGTGACTGATGCGTATTAATTGCAAATAAGTCAGTGGATTGTCATGAAGTGTTTCATTTGAAGCTCAAAAGGTCGGAAAATGGTGCTTAATGCCTACACACGTTGCTTAAATAAACGAAATAGCAAAGACTCAGGTTCAAAGCTGCAGACTCTGGTGTACCTGCGAGCGAATAGACTATTCTATGGCAGTATAATCCCTTATCACATATAATGAAATATATAGTGTAGTAGGATACAGTCAGGGCTCTCGACCCTCACGTATTGGCCGTTAAACTCACTCATTTAAATTTCTCCCAGTCTCACACACGCTTTGTGATTTCTTTCGGTTAGGAATTAGGCTATTATTTTTACCGTACAGAAATTCACTAAAGTTAGAAAAAAAATTACAGATTCTAACTTAATCAAACTCAATATTATTACTGCTTACCACTGCTTATTCCACAGTGGTAAGGTAGGCAATGACTGCAACCGGATTTTCGTTCAAACAATATGTATCCTATTTAAATAAATAGGCATGACATTGGTCTAACGTAAAACTTAGGGACCGTCTGCAAAGTGCAAAACGCAAACGGATAATGTCAATAACTTCACTACCAAAGAGTGATTCTCTTCGAAGAGACCAAAGGCTTTTGGAATGTGACCAAGGTTGTATCACATCGCTTAGTTTGGTGAAATGTACCTTAGTTTATATTTAAAGATTTTTTTGTTCCTAATAACATTCAATATCTTTGCTCTTATCAACTGTAGCCTATACCACCAGAATTAAAACACACCACTTATTATGGTCGTACTACGTACGATTTGTACAGCGCATCATACGAATACGTCATGTCTCGTAGCGCTTCACAGCAAAGAGCATCGATGAGCAACAGTGGCAAGGAAAAACTCCCTATCACTTTTCATTTCGTGGTTTAGGAAGAAACCTTGGGCAGGTCTGCCTAGAGTCATTTTTTCATATTTTCAGTCACTCAGATAGTGATTAGTCTGTGCTATTAATTAGGTCTTGACTCAGGATAACAATAGCATTATCATAATTATACCAGGATGTTGTCACCCATCATAAAAATTCATGGTGTTAATAAAGCATCATAATAATCCCAGTATATAGTCCCATATCATTAATTCAATTTCAATTCAGTTTTATTTGTATAGCGCATTTTACAAAAGCGCTTTTTTATTTTTTTTTACTTGACCTTTTACTTGTAAATTCTGTATACAGTATGAAGAACACAACAGCTAGAAAATGCCCCAAATGACAAAATATAAAGAGAAACAAATGCCATCTAATACAAACCAAAGTCCATGTTAATCAGAGATCAGTAGAAAAAATAAAGACATGGGATCAGTCTCCATTGCACCATTGTGAGATTCTTTGGAGACCATTAGTCTCATTAATTTTCCATGGAGCTTTTCAATCTTCTTCACGTCTTGTGCTTGATCAGTATTGTATTGCAAATACACTGAGTCATCTGTAACTTTTATGCAGAGGGTTCCATCACAGTGTCTGCATTTCAGAACCAGCCTAACCTTCATAGGCTCCGTAAGAGTTTTTCAGCAGCCCGGGCTAATTCGTCCCATGCTGGATAGTATGGCATGATTACAAGCACAAAAAAGACTGATAAGTTTACAAAAAACACAGCCTTTTAGGTACAGTGTGTTAAATCCACCTCTTCTTCTTCTTTCACAAAAGCAATACTACATTTTCTCAACAAAAAAATGAAATTGAGACAAGATATTTATCCACATGATAAAATGGGTCTTTAATGCAAAATGCAAAAAATTTAAGAGTTATGACCTGCGTTAAGAGCAGTCAATCCATAGGGCCAACTGGAAGCTGGGTTGATCATGTCAGGGTCATCCGTAGAGATAGAAGCAGTCCACCCAGGGGGTTAGAGACGCAGAATCAGGTGGTGGGAGGCAGGGTTGACTCTCAGCATGGTGGTAGTGGCATGGTCCGTGGAGTTGCTTTAAGACCATCCAGTAGATTAGCGATGCAGGATCAGGTGGTGGGAGGCAGGGAAGATTCTTAGCAGAATGTGGCATCGATGGGCAGAAGAGGGTCAGAGATGAGTCAGGCCAGTCAATCTCGTCACATTTCAGTGATTGTGTGTGTTATTGCATGTGCATGCATGTATATGTAGGCTAAATGGAGAGAGGGACAGAGTGAGAATTATTTGGCATGACAGATGAGCGGTTTTGTGGCGGCAGTAAGCTATAGTAACTAAAGTATGGTGTATGGCAAGCCAATACTACAGGGATGGTCAGTTGCCACCAAGCCCACAGCAGAGGCTTGTTCCACAAGACAGCCCACGGTAGCAAAAAGCTCTTCCTCCTATTGTGGATTTTGATATTCTAGCAATTACAAAGAGACCAGCATTATGTAACCTGGCTGGGCGATTTGGCCTACAATCAAAATCTCGATTAAATGAACATATCAACTTGATTACGATTAATGAACGATTATTATATTTATTCTATTATTTTGCATAGTTCATAGACAAGTTTTGTACAGTAAATATGTTCACATATTACAAGTAGGAGATCTCAATTGTCTCAGTTTTTAAGCTCTCCATGCTCAAAATGTCGGTGGTATAATGTAACAGAGCGGGGTCTTGGACTCCACATGCAGTAGTGTTTTCAAAGGGAAATTAATTGAAATAATTGACCTGGAAAAATTAGTTCGATTATAAGTTCTGAATGTCGATTATGATTACTTTTCGATTAATAGCCCAGCCCTAACCTTAAGGGTCTGGAAGGGTGGTAGGGAAGAATTAACTCTTTAATATATGCTAGAGCAAGGCCATTAAACCGTTCTTTATTGTTTCTTGTCCCAGTAAATTCAGCTCAGGTCAAGAAATTCCAATCAATGCCCCTCTACTTTTTCTTATTTAGTTGGGATAATGGTGTTTAGCTTATTCAATTCAATTTTCAATTCAATTTTATTTATATAGCGCATTTTTACAAAAGGCATGTCACAAAGTGCTTAACACAAGAGGCCCAATGAGCAACAGGGGCAAGGAAAAACTCCCTAGCAGCGTTTTTTGTTTTTACTTGTTATGG
>JAGFZM010000836.1:741402-765474 GCA_017657215.1 Limnothrissa miodon | reverse complement strand
ATGGTCAAGCCAGTGCACCAAAGGACAGAAATGTGGAAGATGGGTAAGAGATCTTTTTAATGCTCCCTCACTTTCTTTCTCTCTTCTTATTGTGCATTAAGCAAAAGAAAAAAAATACTCAGTTTCAGTCTGACTGGTCTACTGGTTGGAGGGCTGGTAGAGTTGGATCCGTTGGAAGCAAGTGCCTGTGGCCCAAATTTAATCAGTGTACTGTAACTCCACCCATAATAACAGATCTCATGTAGGCCTACAGTCTAGATTGTGTGCTGGGGGAACGTTCTGTGAACACTCTCAGAATGGAATGCAAAATTAAAGGTTCAGCGGACATTCCCGGGACTGAATATTTCACCGAATCAAAAGTTGCTTTCAGAAAACTTTCTAAAAGCATGACCCTTAGTAAGCTTTGACTCTCTGTGAACATTCTCACATCTTTCAGTGACCAGGGTTTTGACTAAAACTGAGGTTTGATAAATCTACACCTGAAATGAGCATGCTCCATACATCCATACATACTACACATGAAAAAACAAATAAGCACTTTATTACCCCAGAACATGGATTTTGATGGACTCAGATGACATTTCTTTGTAGCATGGCAACACATTTTCTACTAGGCCTAGTTTAACATTCATTTAAACAGTGCTGGGATAGTTACTTTGGAAATGTCATGAACAATTCGGCCTACAAGCTACGCCATCTAAGTAACCTGCTAAATTACTTTAAGAAAGTAATGTAGCTCATTGTTTTTGATTACATTTGATTACAGAGTTGTTTTTAGGCTAGGGAGGCTTTTGGTCTAAATTAGTAACATTCTAAACGAAAATGGACCAACCAACAGTGTTGGGAAAGTTACTTTAAAAATGTATTGTGTTACAGTTACAAGTTAGGCTACCAGTTGCAATAGTAGTGTAACAATTTCAATTACTTTAACAAAGTAGTGTAAGTAATTAGCCTACATTCAATTACTTTTGGATTACAGCTATTATAATGAATTGTCAACTTCCAACCATTTCCAGATTTAAAAACCTGGTGGGGTTAACCTTACACGGTTATAAAATGGTAAATGTTTTTTTGCAGGAGATATTCAGATGAAACTCAAAATGTAATCCTGTATATTTTCTTAAAGTAACTGTAATTTAATTACACCGTTTTTCTAAGTAATGTACCTAATTGCTGTTACTTTTATTTTGTAATTAAATTACATAATTGTGTAGCCTATGTTACTCCCCAACACTGCCAACTGAGTAGGCCTAGGCCTAGGTCTAGCCTACGCACTGCAATGTAGGCCTAGGCTACCTTGTGATAAAAAAAAGCTTCCCGACAGTGTGAATATCACAACCTGAAATGAAAGTGAAAATGCTTTTACAATTATTAGTTCGCCTTTTTTTCCGGAGCGCACTTGTGAAAGCCTAATGGGATCCGAGCACTGTGATTCTAGCTCAGGGTCCGACTCGAGACTACGAGACTACGGCTATGGCTCCACCAGGCGCCTCCATCTAGGAACTGCAGAGACTTCAAAGCAGCCATGGTCAAGGTGCTGGACAGAAACAGATAGACTACGTCTCTTGTCCTTTTATGGTAGGCTAAGCTACTGATACTAATGTATTAATACATTAGGCCAACAAGCAGACGACACAGTGTAACGAACAGTCCCGATCAGGGCAGACCACATAGGCCAGTGGTTCTCAAACTTTTTTGATCATTCCCCATTTAGAAAGAAGAATTTTCGCGCCCCACCTGACCTGTATCATCCCCCAACTATGAATCTAAACGCAAACGCATCATACTTTCTTTTTGGTTGAGTTTTTTGTTTTTTTCAGTCTGCCTGTCTTATTCTCATTCTCGCCATATTTGGTAGCTGTGCGCCCATATCCACCGCAAATACTGCATACAACATTTTTGCTCCACTGTTTGTATCAAATTCGTCAAATCAAATTTTTTAACCTTTAAACGTGATACCGTTACACACATTGTGGAGCCGTTGTGTAGCTTATGTCGCAATTTATGCTGACATCTATTTTGTCTCGATATGGTTTCAGGCAGGCTTAATTTTTCTGGTTTTCTACCTTTTAATGTGTTTTAATGTGTTTACGTGCTAATTATGAATCCATTGTGAGTGGGAGCTCTTTTGTTAAGTAACCTTTAATAAAGACAGACATAAAATGCTCGTTTTATTCCGATTCCTCGCGCCCCACCTGAAGTAGGCTATCTCTGCGCCCTACACTTTGAGAAACGCTGACATAGGCCAAATATGACCATTATTATTACACATTTACACATATTTGCGGTAGGTCTACTTTTGTAGCTCGATTTAAGCATCTGGGTACGCCTATAATTCAACTTCGACTCATCAACTTTTCCTTTTAAAATTCCACTGAATCTCAACATTTTAAAGGTGCTCTAAGCGATGTGACACGTTTTTAGGACTAAAACATGTGTTGTTACATACAGCAAACATCTCCTCATGATCTGCTAGCTGCATGTCCCCTGAACACACTGTAAAAAAACGCGGTCTCTGTAGACAGCCCTGGCTCCACAAACGGCAACAAAACACAGTGGGCAAACCTAGCAAAACAAACGAAAATGAAACATAACAGTGTTCCAGCCAATAAACGACAAGGTTCATGAGTGTTTCGGGAGGGATGGGGAGGAGTGAGCTATAACTTATAACGCTTGAACCCTCTCTGGAGCTATTCTCCGTTTTGTTTGACAATACTTCGAACGTCAACAAGAAGTGACGTGAAACAGCATCGCTTAGAGCGCCTTTAAATAAGTCAAAATTAGCGCCAGCTAATAAATTTCAAAGGTGTCACTCACTCAGTTATGGCTGGTGAAATTAACTGCTTTATCCAATAGTAGCTGGCTAAAGGATGTTCATTAGGGGGGAAAACCTTGAGTAGGCTATACACCATGATATAGTTAATTTGCACGGCAATAACACTGGTAAGTTTGACATCATTACCCCATCTCGACGCTCTTAACAATTGGAGACTGAGCCTCAGATGAATGCCCCAGCCAGGAATTAAAATTTTCCTTTTCTATTGTCTTGTGCCCTTGCAAAAACATCATCAAAGCATCTCCGCATCCATGAACTTGGACTGATTTAAACACGAGGGCAAACTCTGCTTTAGCAATACTTTATTATCTATGTATTTGAACAAATGACATGCTACAGAAAACAAACGGGCCAAATTAAAATTGTTTTGAAAGAATATAGTGTTTAATACAATGGCACATTTTTGATATTAACATACTGACATTTTTAAGGTTAACTCTTCCCCATCCCTCCAAATGTAATGAACTTACATAAACACATTATTAAAATATGATGCTTTAAAATATTTCAATTTTAGGCATGATTGACAGGTACAGAAGGAATAAAATGATTACAAGAAACATGGGCATGCATGGAAATGTGTCCACCAGAAACAAAAAAAACTCAATGTTACTGTTCCTGTTGTGAGTTACTGCAGCAGTTAGGCCTCCTGTCTGTGCCTTAAGTGTTGTTTGCTGTCAGTTTATCATTAGTCACCAGAAACTGTGGGATTAATTTAGTGTTCCTTTTATTCTCAGCTCACTCAAATATGTACAAATGTCTACTACTGTGCCATTAAGCAGGTGGTGATAGCTCTCCCCAAGAATGGGAAATAGGAAATAAAAGATCAGGCACATATTTTGTTTACAAATCTGTCAATTGGTTCTGCACCAAAGAGTCAGGCTGACATTAGAAAAAAAAAAAAAAAAGAAAGAATTGGGTGTTATGAGATAGATGATAACTGACCACATCAAAGTCACATAAGGTCAAGGAGCATGGTAACAAAAGACGTTTACCATAAAAGCATGGCACAAACGGGTGACTTGTATAAATGAAAAGAAGATTGTAAACTGTGAGGGCAAAAAAGCATATTTCACTACGGTTCCTTCGGGATTAAAAACAGAAACGGCCAAGTTCAGTAGAAAGAGTCTCTGTCTCCCAAGCCCTTCCATTCTTTAAGTCATAAATAAACAAAGCAGCACATATTATTCCCATGGTAAGTTCTGGTTCTCACTCAGAACACAATTTTAAAAATAATTTGTTTGGATTTTGCTGTTGAGGGTAGAATAAAAGGCTAAAAATGACTGATGCAGACCATCCCTGTATGATTTCTTTTTAAAGACTGTCCAATTGTGTTTTTGTTAATATTACCTTTAACTGTTTCAGGTTAATATTATATCATTAAAGTTTTAATTGTCCATCATTAAAAAGGCAAAAATGGACAGAAACAAATCTGTCACCCAAACCACTTCTAAAACTGTGATTAACCAGGTGATTGTCTAATTTAAATTGAACATTGTAGAACAAGCACACTTGATAATTTCTACATATCAGATAAATTTAGCATTGCAATAGATGTGGGAGTTCTGAGATCCTCTTACATGTACCACAACAAACCAGTGAACCTCTGGCTTCAATGAGCTGAGATTTACTCCAATGGGCCACTACTGCACTGAGATGCGAAAAGATAAAAACACTATGGCAGGACAAATGACCAGTCAGTACATGTGACACTTTAAATCACTTTTTTTTTTCCCCGGTTATATGTGCAAATAAAAGATGTGAGGGGTGGAGTAGTGTATGAGTGACAGTTACGAGTGAACAGTGAACAGTTATCGTTTCAAACTTCATCAAATCCTACATAATAACTGCAAGTTGGGAAGATTATTTCCTATACCATGTATAGATAAGTTCAGAAAAGCCAACTCCAAGGGAAGGAAGCACACACTAAAACTAAACCTCACTGCCTTACATTCAAACTGAGCGATGGCCTTGTGTTCAACAAGCAATCAGTTTAGAGATCTTCCGATGTCACCATGCATACGTCATTGTAGTGCATCCTCAACCACAGTGTGACTTGAGAATTAGCCTTTCATGCTTTTTGTTTAACGCTGAATCATAAACTCTCCCCAAGGTAGTCGTCATTGTTCAGGGCTCAATTCTGTTCCTTAAGATTAAAAGATACAATTAAAAGGGGAAAAACATAGCAGTGCATCAAATTGAACACTTTTTAGAGTGAACAAGTCAGATTAGAGGAAATGTGATTTCTTCAGCTCATCGGTAAACATATCAATACCTAATGTTTAATGACAATATATCCTTTATGCTTTACTTCTTTTTCCACAAGAAACCTTATCAGAACATTGTCCAAACTTGGTTGTGAGCATGTAGTGTAGGGCAAAGCCTCTGGTCTTAATGTCTTCGTCCAGCAGGCCGGCACTTGTAGTGTGTGGCAACTCTTCAGCATTACAGTCACGGGAGAAAGGGCTCACCTCAGCTGCCAGTCCCAGCCGCATTCGGCCCCAGTCATGAGGTGCCCTTCACACTCCTCCCTCTTGGGTTTCTCTTACCTCTCATAGGATATCACGTCTTTCTGTTTGTCTGCCTGCTGGGGGAGGGCTTCAAACACAGGAGTGGACAGCTAAGCTACGACTTCAAGTGTGTGAGTGTTATGGAAGGGAGCAGGCCAAAGTGCCCAGCCCGAAGCAGATTGAGGCGGTGCACTAACGTGAGGGCGAACACAAGTGACGCGTTGAGCAGGGGAAGGCAGTGAGTGAGGGTTGTGAGGAGGGAGGGGTGGAGGGGCGAGGAGGACGATGGGGGAGCAACAGTGGAGGAGTGGGAGGATGAGGGGCAAGACGGGGAGGATCACAGGAGAGGGGAAGGGTCCGCGCAGCAGCCTCAGCTCAGTTCATCCTCTGGGTTGTGCTGGTCCAGCAGCCGGACGTGTGTGAAGGGGAAGTGGCCACGCTTGCCCTTGCACTCCCCCTCCCACTGGCCGTTCACATTGATCTTGGTCACCTTCACCATGTCGCCCACCTGCATAGAGGCCAGACAGCTGTGAGAGACCAAAACATTGCATGCAGAGATAACAAAGCAGAGCTTCCAAAAAAGCCATCTGAGTATGTACACTTAATAGACTTATTTAACTACTTTTCTTGATATGTCCTACAGCTGCCAACAAGTATCCCATCAAAACTTGCTGCAGCCCATAGCTATATGCACTGGAGGGCGCCAGATCCCACAAAGAATGTAACCACTTTAACAGGTCTAATTATGACAAAACGAATACACTCCAAAGGCTACTTTGACCAGTCTTCAAGAGAACTTAAACCGCTGTGAGGCAAGGGAGGACAGGAGAGTCTGCCAAGTCCCTGGCCCTAGTGGCTTTAACTCAAAGTTGCATCCATAAGGAAATGAGAGGAAATGTTCCCCCACATGAAACATTTCCTCCCCTCAATGACCTCCGTTTCGGAAGCCTTCTTTCCCTTCCGCTCACAGAATGGCCATTTTGCGGCCAGGATGGCCCCAAAGGGGGTTGGGGAGTAACCACAAAGCATACTAACTACCCTGCCACAAGACTTCACAGGTGAAGGGAGACAAAGATAAGAAAGAGGGATGGTGAATGCAAAGAAGAGAGATGCTTGGCTAAACCATTTGATACATTAGCTGTGAGGGTTACTTCAGCAAAGAGCAAATGTCAGAGGTTGACACTCTCTAGCATCCCACTGAATTCACAAAATCAGATATCTACTGTTCTAGAAGACTGAACAGAAATTTGCCATCAGGTTAAGGTTTTTACCTATAGCTTACGTCAAGCAATTAAATCAAGTGGGCAAGGTTTGAGACTTTCTCTTTAGGGTTTGAAGTAGGCCAAGATGGTTACAATGATAATATAAAAGGGACAATAGGAATGATAATATTTATGTTTATAATTAATTCAATGTGCACACATTACTTCTCACATTACTTATAAAATATTTCCATTTAAAAAAATCTTTGTCATCACTAAGTTACATTTATTTCCCTCACCAGGGAAAACATGGTTTTATGACGTGAGTAAAGGATGTGTGGCTCACCAGACATATGCACGGAAGAAAACATGGCAAGGATGGAACAATGGCAAACATTTACCTCAAGAGCCAGGGCAGTCTTGTCATAGGCATTGGGCACTCTCTTCTGGATGGCCCTAGCAAAGACAGGCCCATTCTGAAGGTTGGGTAGGGGTGTGGGCTGGGCATAGGGGCCAGGTTCACCTAGGAGAGGAGGGGTCTGGGTGTTTTGGCCATCAGTGGCACCTGTGTTTGGCACCCCACCTGGGCCTCCTCCGCCAAGTGCAGCTGAAGTGGGCGAAGCAGGGCGGTACTTTTCCACATATGGCACAGGGATCATGCCCACACGACCCTCGCTGTTGGAGGCATTCCACCACTGCTCTTCGGGCTTCTCCAGCACCCGCAAAATGTCCCCCTTGCGGAATGGTAGATCCTCCTCGTCGTTGCCGGGGAAGTCAAAGAGTGCCCGCACCAGCTCCTCCTCTTGGCGAGAGGGAGGTCCACAGCCAGCGTTGCTGATGTAAGACGAGTGCTTGGCCTTGTTGATGGGCTCAATCAGTGTGGTGGTGTCCAGGTAATGGATTTTATAAAACTCTAGGAGAGCAGGCAAGGCATCAAACTCCTGGTCCCCGATCCGAAAACGAGGAGGTGCAAGACCTGAGTGAAAGGGGCAAGAAGAAAGATCAGATGGATTTGGGAGACACAAATGGTTGGTTATATCTGAGTTTATGGGGACGTAAAGGCCTTGCCACACGATAAGGGGTTTCCTTCAAAACTATAGCAGCTCGGTTCGTCACGGCATCAACATCTCATTACTAACATTACAATGGTAACATCTTTCTGAAAGCAATACACAAAAGTGAAAAGTTTTGTACTTTAAAATAAAAACAAAAACATCCTGGGCAATAACAATTTTTGGTTAAAATGCTGGACTCAAAGCAGGGCATCGTTTACTCATTAAACACACCAATAGTTACCTATAAAAAAAGATTGGTACAGAATCACAGTAGGCTGAAAATCACCATGACTTGCAAGACCAACTTGTATCAGTGATTTCACAACAGGGCCAGCACCTTGGGCACTGGTAGATCATCGGCTAAAGCATCAGCTCAAATGCTTTAGATGGGCTTTTTTGTTTGATAGGCATTTTATAAATCTGGAACCGATTGCAGAACGGAAAACACAGCCTCGTATGAAAACCTTATGTATAATAAAACGATGTGGACAGCTCAAGTCACGGCGGCAAACGCAAAAACTTCACTTGTGTCTGGAATTACACTGAAGGAAGATAAAAACGGCCCTTTAACACCAACATACAAGGGCAGGATGGCATTAACGGGTCTAAGAAGGGGGGCACGCGGTTGCAATGACTAACTCTTAAATGCAACACAAACAAGTAATTATCTTAAAAGCGAAGAGACTAGAAATAAGCAAAAAAATGTAAACATACAATTGCTAGGGCACTATGTATGGCTAACGTTAGCTGATGTTAACTGTGCCAATATGTTTGTAAATATTGTCTATTCACCTGGCAGATGTAACTTTTCAAAATATTAAAGTGTGCCATTCTTGCAAGGGTGTGATACATAATGCTGTACACGAGACTGAGACGACGACAACGTTCAAAGCACACCTGGGGATGAATGTATGAGTGTGATTTCCCGAGGGCGTGATTTAGAAACGTTATAGCTAGCATGCTAGCATTGCATTAGCTAACATTAGCTCGCTAGCGAAGTAGCGAATCACACTACAGCCGGGTTACTGTAACGTTAGCCAGTCTCATTGCATCCCTCCCCGGTGTCACGTCTGTGAGAGCACCCCTGCATACCTTACCTGGACCAGACTGACGGTTGTTGTTGATGCTGTTGATTATATAATGTGAGACTTTTGAATTCTCTGAAACGGAGAGCACGTAGTCGCCAGGGCAGGTAATTGAGTCTCTCACCAAGAAAACCCCATGCCTTTGTCCCTGCAACAGAGAAACAGCCTCTTGTCGGCTCAATCTACCCCAAAACCAGCTTCCACGGTCTTCAGCGTCAAAATTTCCGGCCATGATTGCCACTCCACAGCCGAGGCTTCACGGGCCTTCCCTTCGCCTCCCCTTATCCGCAACCAGCATTCAACTCATACAAAAAACTTTACCGCGTTCCCGTTGAACACGTTCAGAAAATGTAAGGCATCTGAACCGCGTTTCGACGCGTTAACTTCAGTTTTGCATTCAGTATGTCCGTATTAGTGTTGCGAAGTCGGATTTGGTGAAATAATGGAGTAAGTTCTTCAACTATCGTTCAATTCCTCTGCGTAATTTTGATTCAAACCCTGGAAGTTGGCACAAGTAAGTTCAAAAAATTGAAATGGCGGACCGAGAAACAAATCGACCTCACTCACCGGATATGACGTAGCCTTTCATCGACATGACGGAATTACTATCATGAGCGCAGTATCCATGTTGTGACGGGTCTGTCGTCGGCCAAATTATTTAAGAATAAAAAAATTATGAACTACATCAACTACACAATGGAATTGACTACTGTGTTGTATCATGTTTAAAGGCCACATATTAATTATAGTATTGGTGTGTATTCAATGTTTTTTTTTTTTTGTTAGTTGCCATGTCAGAGCCTATAGTAGTAGTGTCTGTTTATTGCCACTAGGTGCCGTTATACTACCATGTGTACTATGAGTAGCTGCCTTTAAACAGCGTTGAACGAGGCTATACTGGCCCGGTTGTTTCCATTCATTTGACTAGTCTGTTGACTTATTTTAAATTGTAGAATAACTCTATAGTAATGAAGTCTGTGGCACTTACTTAAATAGAGTGCTATTTTGAATAGCTTTTTTGTGAACCAAAACTCCAGAACAAGGGTATAGGCCTAAAATTAAGCATTAGACTTGAGCAAATGAGAGTAAAACACATATACAATGGCATGCATTTCTACAGGTTATTCTTAATGGTTAAGCACTCATCCTTAATGGGGATAATAAAGCACTCATCCTTGATATTAAAGTATCTACCTAGCCTTATCCTCCTTTATCTGACACATCACCAAGACAAAATAAATTCATTTTTTTTATTAGGCATCATCATACTTTTTTAGTCATCATACTTTTTTACAGGCTGAATATTACAGGATTGTTTATATATATATATATATATATATATATATATAATGCTTCTTAAACAGACCTCCATTGACCAGTGCAGACAGAGGAAGAAAGGTGAAAAGGTATGGCATCTGGTTGCTTATACAAAACAAACACAACATAGAATCTCTAAAATAATAAGCTACAATCGCTGAATGCTGAATTTATAGCCTACAGCATGCCTACATGTGTGTGTTTACATCCGTGTCAGTCTGTTGGCATGTTTAGCTGACATTCTGTAAGAATGTCTAATTGAGAGATTGAGAGGACACAAAGTCAGTTAAACTGAACTAGCTTTCAAAAATGGTTAGGCTACTTGTCAGATCCACTATATTTATGATGCAAATAATTATGACATTTGAAGATGTGCCTGTATTCACTCACGGATGTTACATCAAAAATATGCAACATAATTTGGCCTATAATACTGTACATGTTCTGATGTACATTTTGTATATCAAATTGTCACATCCAGTGCAATAGTGGAAATGCCATAAATTCTTCAGCTATTATTTTGAGCAATATAATGTCAATGTAATTTTAATTCATTGCCAGCTCATATGCAAATCCACAAAAAAACTACTATATGGCGCAATCTGTCAAAAGTAAATCATTGTTAGTGATCACTCTGCTACATCTCAAATCCAAAACCATTTTCACAGAACAGTTACACTTATGATACATAAAAAACACCAACAGAATATCTCCTTCTGCGATGAAAGCACTCGTTATGGTGTGAGGACCTGAGAATGATAGACATATATTAATAAAGTGCACACTAGGTATCTGTTTCATTTTAAGAATGAAAGGCTCTCATTGGTCTAATAAAAGGGAAATTACTGACACAAATACTGTAATTTTGGTTGTGAGGGCTATATTTTTAAATGATACTTAGGTAAACTTTTAGGTAAACAAAGATAGCAGCATCTAATTAGCAAGAGACATATATGTGTTTAAAGCAGATTTTTGCCTCACTCTAGGTCACTGAACAACACACTTTCTTCATAGCTTACGAAATATATTCAATTATAGAAGTTATATGTGTACATATTTGTATAAATTATCTTCTATCTTAATATTTATGGGTTATGTATGTGAGAATAAAGGGACACGCGAGGCTAGGATGGCTCTGGTAATTACAAAATTTCCTCATTTACAACTTTTTAAGCAGTATGTAGAAAGTAGGGAATTTAGTTGACAGAAATAAAATGTACGAAAACTAATCTCTAAGAGTGTACAGTCTGATGACTATAAATTCATGTTGTGTTTGCATTACCTATGATAAATACTTCCTATCGTTATAGGAAGAGGGCCTTTTCCCAAGGAAACCACCCTGTTGCTCCACCAAGTCTCTATAGTGGTACAAAACAGATAAACCACACCAGAACCATATGACAGCTCATGGCCAGCATAGACAACTTCTGCTACGTGATCTACAGCCTCACCACTAGGATTCACTAAACCCTACGAACAGCACCCATAAGTTGAAACCCCTCTCGGCTGCCTAAGGCTCCAAAGCTTTGGCTCCTTAGACAGCTAGAAAGAGGAGTCTCTTTGGTTCAGTCCCTTCCTCGGGCACTGTTTCCCCTCACAGTGACAGCTTGCTTTTGTACAGATCCTAAACACTGTCGAAGAGAGACATCCTCTTGCTAGTCTGTTACTTTTCAATGGGTTGGGGGTTTTTTGGTTCGGTTTGTCCCCTCTTCTAAAAGTATCCCTTCATTAAAGCATGTCCGCTTGCTGTCAAGCAAAAGCTCAGGGGCTGTATTTATTGATTAGAAAATACTGGGCAGGAACACTGTGCCTGGGGAGTGCTCGCTACTTCTAACAGCTAGGTGCATAGATTGGAAGGCAGAGACCTCAGAGGTGAAGACATGTCTACCTTGCTCGGTCTCCATCTCAATTTCTGACTCTCCAAATATATAATCCATTCAATGGCAAGGTAGCAATGTCACAGGCACATAGGAATATGTCCATAGCCGGACAGGATAAAGGGGAGAGACACCTGAATGATATATTAAAAACATACCAGTTTACTGTAAAATATAATCTTTATATTTCATGAGTGGTTCAGACTGCAGTACTATGTTAACACATTAGATTATATGTCAGGGCTTATGAAGTCATACACTTTGCTGTCTTTTGTTGATTGTCATCTCCTCAGAATGAACTCTCAATGACTACTTTTTGGTCTGGGCAAGCTCGCAACCAAAGCTACCCTAAACTGGAGATGACAGGGTTTATCATGTTCTCTCTCTTTCTCGAATCGACACACCCTTTGCGGGGAATGGCAAAAACAATCAACACTATATGGGGCATCTCAGGTCAGACTGTCTGAGTGAGGTGCTGCCCCAACTCCACTGTCCACTTTATGCAGTTCAAAGGCTCCAGAGGAATTGTGGGAGGGGCTGGAGCAAGACAGCTGTGAGGATTGGCTCTGGGTGTCATCCTCTTGCTCCGCTTTCACCGCCTCCTTTCCCCTCTTGCCTTTGCTTGGCTTCTCCTGTGCTGGCTTCCTTCTCACACGTGGCTCCTCCATGGTCCACATGCTCTCATCCTCATCCTCCTTGCCCTGCACCTCTCGGTCAAAGTCCAGCAGCTCCTCCATCATCTCCTCAATTTCCATTTCTCCGTCCATCTCCCCTTCTATCTCGCCCTCCACTTCGGACCGCAGCTCACCTGTGCTCTCCGTCCGATTGGTGTCGTCGCCCTCGTCCTCCCCATCCGCCCGGCTGCACTCTGGCTCGCTGGCCTGGCTCTCCCCGAACTCCAGGATGGTGGGCAGGTTGCCCTGCTTGGGGCAGCGCTTGCGCAGGCTCACCAGGAAAGGCTGCGGCAGAGAGAAGATGTCCACGTTGTTGCCCAGGTCGATCCACGTGACGCTGGGGAAGCTGTCCGGGTCCTTCAGGGTGTCTGTGAGCTCTTTGAGGACGGCGCGTGTCAGTCGGTTGCCGTTGAGGGCCAGCGTCTCCAGGCGGGGCAGGGCAGCCAGGGTGGGCAGTAACAACAGAAACGCCTCATCCGTGAGCTCAGTGAAGCCCAGCTCCAGGCTGCAGATGCGCGAGGTGTGACGCTGGAGGTGAGCACACAGGCGCTCCATGTCCCTTACGCCCAAGGGGATGCCTGATAGGTCTAAGGCCCCACTGGCTGGAGGGACGGACAAGACTGACTTAAGGCTAGAAAAACAACACAAAAAAAAACATGTTAGGCTGACAGAGAACAGAAAAACCAGGAAAATAGAGAACATTCCAAGAGAAAGAGACACAAATTTATGGAGATGGCTTTTTCAACAATATTAACATTTTCTTTGCAAATGGGAACTGAATCCTAACATTAAACTCTATGCAGAAACAATGCCAAAGAATGTATTAAGAGTATTGATAAATCCACTCTAAATCACTCAAAAGCGAGAGAAGAAAATGTGATTAACTAATTGTGGTGAGGTCTGGATGTAAAAAGAAAGAAGCCTTCTGCCAGACAAGAGCCCTTATATTAACCATCTTTCTACAGTGTTACAAGTTCTCTGCTTTATGGGCTACATCAAATCTGTGTGCTAAACAGATTACACTACTTTTCGAGTATTGCACAGACCTGTATTTTCAAGTTAATTTCAGCCAGCGGCAGTATGAATCAGGAAAAGAAAGCCAAATTCACTCACAATGCCGAGGATTAGTATAGGTTGGTAACTGTCTGATCCAACTCTCTTGTTGACAAAACTTTTAAGATGTTTGGGTCATGATGACCCTGTTTTTTGTCTGATCCTGACCATAACCAATATGTGTGGTGCCAGACTTTAGTTGGCAATTGCTCAAGCAGTGTCACTGGGGACCCGGTTGTGATCTTTGTGCATCATATTCACCCCAGCAGTAGGCCTTGGCATCTGTTGCACTGTATATTTGCAGTGTGCTGTGGAGCCTCACTCATTGAGAGTCATTTTGAGGGGAGGGTGAGTTTTACTACACATTAAAGATTTAAATGCTACACATAATGAATGTGATAGCTGGAAATGTGCTGTACTTACTTACCACTAGACACAAAAGCTGTACTCTTCCCCTTTTTTTTACACACTGAGAACTTCAGTCCAATACATTTTAAAGATTTCATTATATATTTACATCTATCAAATAAATGGATTATTAAAGACTAATAATGTCTTGCCCCCAAGCCCAGCCCCCTCCACATGGTATATGCCACTAAAAATAAACCTGGCAAGAAGATGGAATTGGCAGTGAATGAGCACAGAAAGGCTGCACAGCATTTAATGCCATAAAAAGCTAATTTTTGATCCGACTTGAACATCATCCAGGTGCAAAGGAAAACAGAAAAATGGAGCAGGGCAGAAAAAAGGTTGTTAGGTATTCCTGCTTAAAACTCCCCTCATAGGTAGAAAGAACAGTGGGAAGAATAAGAAACTAGGTCCTGAATTAGCTCAAAATGGCCAACATTTAAGCAAAACACTAAGAGACCTGATTTTGAGAAACATGCCAAATCAACTCTGAGGGAAAGATAATCTCCTAATGACAAAGCCGAACTATGATGTGAGCCAATGGCACAGACTGTTCATAACAGTTAATAGCTGGGCTTAAGTGGCAATATATCCCACTAGAGAACTGCAGCAGTTGGGTTTTATTTGGAGCCCATATTTAAACAATCAGTGGTCACGTGAGTATGATCTCACACTGGCCTCTCCCTCGGTGGACTCACCCCGCACATCCTCCGCCCCTTTCAGTGAACTATCAAACATAAACAGCCCGCAGAAGGCAAGTGGAAATGAATAAAGCAGAGCACAGGATATCGATTCTGCACTCTCCCATTGGCTTGGGCTCAAAATCCCACGTTCCTCAGCCCCTTGGGGAGCCTCAGTGCAATAAGGCTTCACAATCCACTTCCTACTAAGCACAAGACCACCTTGGTCAACCCTCACTTGTTAATAGACTGGATACTTCATCACTGCTTCTCTGCCAGAGTAGTTTGAAAAGATTTGTACACATAAACATAAAAGCCAGTCCAGTGAAAGCTTCCAAAAATACTATTTCCCAAACACATGAAAGTAAACAAATGTCACAAAGAAAGCTATCTAGAGCACAGGCAGTATTCTTAAATAAAATAATACTTCCCAACAACCAAGCATCCCGTCTCAAATGGGATACAGAACGTTGCAATTACATGTTACTCTACATTGTGAAAGAAACTGAATAGACTGCTTCTGTGGGCTTTTGCCGATAACATGATTGTATAGCTCGCTGATGAGTGACCCCTGAAAGCTGGCCCATTGTCTCCTTTGTGATTCATCTCCTGTTGTTGTGGCTCGAGTTTCAGCCTCCCTCCACCATGTTGTCCAACAGCAGAGCATTTCTCTCAAACACTTGCTGGCGATTTGAAGATCAGCCGCCAGTGGCTGACTGGCTGGCAGCTAATGGCCCACACCGCAGGGGCTTGAGAGCGCTACTCGGCACTGGAACCCACACTCGGGTTTTCTTTTATCTCAGATCGGCTGCTGTTCGTCATCCCCGAGTCCAGCAGCGCTGACAAAATATACCGCGCATGCATCTTTCTACTGCCTTCAGCTAGTGGCTGGAGCTAACTAAGTGTGTAATTGACTGGCTGTGCGAGTCTGCCAGACAGACGACTGACACAGGCCAGTGTCCGTGAGGGACAGGCCACTTCTGAGCTTGTTATCAAATTCCAGAGTCATCAGGCCATCCTTCAGAGAGGCAGCGCAACAAAATGGAGTAACGAGACAAGGTCATGGAAGCCACATCGGCAGAGGCGCTCGTAAACCCTATGCCAATTATTTTTAAACCAAACGTGCTTTTAAGGCTCCCACTACCATTTTGAAGGTCTGCATAATTCTGAGCCTTCTCCATTTCATATTTTCCCTTCGGTTCTGCTACCTTTCTTATCACAATTTTGACAATTCTCTCTCCTAACACTGCTATTATATTGTGCATTCAGATTCTCTCTCTCTCTTCCTCCCTCTCTCTTGTTCCTCTTGAGATCAATTATCACCCAGGCAGCAGACTAGATGACAAACACAAGTCTTTTCTCACTTTTCCCTCTCTCTTGCCATCTTCCACCAGTTTTGTTTCACTCTTTTGAGAGGGTGAGTGGGTGAAAAGGAGAGACAAGTCTGGATATTAATAACTGCTGTGTTCCAATCACTGTCATGGACGCCTGCACTATGAACAAGGACAGTCAGTCTCTTTCTGAGGGAAACATCCGTATTTAATTCTGTCAGTTAGGCATTCAAGCAGTAACAACTATCTATTCGTTTTGAGTGAATGATTGGACAGGGCATAGCTCTGTTCTGAGCACAGCCACCGCAGACCTAACAAACTATTAAATGAGGTTGGCCTCAAATGTATGTCGGTTTGAAATTCAGCTCAGTCTCCTGTCCATGAAATATTACTTCAATCACACAGAAGTGCAAAGTGCTGCAGGCGCTATAACTGGTGCCTGATGATAACAGATAAGAATCACACATTTCTACCTACACACACATACACACACACACACACACACACACACGAACACGCAGAGACACACACACACACACACACGAACACACAGAGACATACACACACACATACAGACACAGGCACATACATACATACACACACACACACTTTACATAAACACACACACACACACACACACACACACACACAAGCTTGTCTGTGCAGCAGCCTTGAAACACAACAGCAGGTGAGAATCAACTATTGATTCAGACTTTCAGTATCAATCTCACAGTTTGACCCAACATCAGAGTTCAGACAGGCAACAGAGATACACACATCAGTAAATGGATAGAGAGATGCAGGGGTTCTGTCTAGGAAACAAATAAAGACACAAGGAAGAGGGCCCATGTGCAAAGAGCCTGGACATAGGGAAAGCGTTAGCACGAGAGAGAAACCCTGGACATGCCTCAGAGATGACAGCATTACAATCCCACAACACACACACACACACACACACACACATATACACACACTCCTCCTGAATTATATATCTTCTCTCACACTCACACACTCAAACAGACAAACAAACACATACAGAATGCCTCTACATTAGGTCTAACATTTGGGCTTGCCCTTTCTGAGGCTGAGAACAATATGTATATTTTAAGCCTTATGTCATGCCCAAGAGTGCATGGCCGGTTCTCCACCCAGTTATAAAATTATTGTCAGATTAAGTCAGGCACACACACAAACACAAAGAAACAGAGAACGAGACAGAAAGAGAGACGGAGCCCCTGAGTAAGAGAGAGATTTGTGTTAAACTGGTTAAGGCATGAATGCAGACAAAAGCAAAAGTCGAATTGCACTGAAGGAAGAAGACATTCGATCAAAGCCGGGAAAGGCACAGTGGTAGGGAGTGTGTGTGTGTGTGTGTGTGGCAGTTTAGGTCTTGCCACTAGCGAGTAATCTGGCACTGTGAGACCTGAGCTGGAGTGGCAGGGTCCTCCTGGCTCACGCATTATTGACAGCACATCTCCTGTCCCGCTCATCTCCTGTCTGCGTTGGCCTGACGGCAGATGGGGCCGCCGAGGCAGCTGCTGAGACGGGAAACCAAATCCCAGTGCAGCCAAGAGAGACTAGACAGGCAGGAACCAAACGCTGTGTCCTCCAAAACGACACACCCGTCACCTGCTCTCAGACACACTCAATTATACACATACACACACATACACACACACACACACTTACTGGCTCACACACAGCCATGGTCTGAACACTGAAAGCTGCGTTTCAAATTAGTCACTTACAATAAGTACTACAGTTGTTAACATATGTGAACAACATGTGTGTCACTTGCATAATCAAACTACGGTATAATCTTGTGCATAATTATAACCATAATCATGTACTGTATAACTCACAAGGTCCATAAATAGTGTCTGTGCCAAGTAACTTCATGTTCATCTGGGGAAACTGATTATCTAAATATTATCTAAATAACATATGATGATATGCTAAAAAGTACATGACAGTATGATTCAAACCTAGCCATCTTGTCTTGTCTTTCTTGTCTTCTTTCTACACACACACACACACACACACACACACACACACTTTCTCTGGTCAAAGTCATCAGTCTTAAAGGTTTAGGCTAGGTCGTATATGAAGACCTTTCAGATGATTCAATGTGAAATGTTAAATGTGTTGAGTGTACATGAGATACTGTAATTGTATTTCAAGACAGCAGTAAGGCAAACCAGCAACTAGCGGTAATTGTCCAACAAAAAACAGAGACTTTAGAGTTCTGTTGCATTTTTTTAGAATTTAATGCAGAGCAAATTTTAAACCATTAGAGTTTAAATTTGTTAAACAATAAAGCCTTTTAGAGTTTTACGTTAGATAATTTTACAATGATAAATGCGTGGGAGGTGGTATGGTTTAAGCCTCTAAACTACAAAAGATTTACTTTACCCTATCTTTGTGAAAATCAAATCCATCCTGGCTTTGCAGTACTTTCAGGAAATACTGACTTTGAGACATTTCCCTCTTGGGCCACTTCAGCTCAAATGGCAGCTGAAATATGCACATAAAAATGACAAATCTGCAAACCCCATTCCTCAGAAAAAAATGGCTTTTCTATTTGAAATCCAATAATGTTAAAGCCGAAATTCACACATATATAGCCCACCTCTGTGAGTACCGCCACAGCGGAGAGGACGTGCAACGTGCAAAGGTCACCAAGAAGCCATTGCTCGACTCGGTACAGACGATGGCCAGGAGAGCCCTCCTCTCAAGTGGATCAGGCTCCTTGCTAATTAGCTGCTCTGCTGAAACAGTGCCAAAACAGATTAATGGAAGTGAGTCATTGTCTGTGAAGAGCCCGAGAGTGGAAGAGAGAGAGAGAGAGAGAGTGTGTGTGTGTGTGTGTGTGCGCGCGTGTGTGTGAGTCTTCAGTCCGAATGCTGGGCCAGGCCAGGCCACACCCTGTTACACAAAGACTCTGGAATGTAAGCACATGCATCTAGTTTTTTATTTCAGAAAATAAGGCTTTTCTATCTTCAATGACATCTATCTTTCTATCTTCATGACACGCTTGTCACTGTAAGCTTCATCTTGAAATGCATGTGGAAAAAGATATTTCACGATTCAAGTGTAAAGCTGAAAATGTCCTCCTGAGATGACCAAGATACCTTGCGTAATATCCTCCAACAAACAATTATTAGCAATAACCTCCACACAGTATCAATGCTGAGTCCTACTGTGTCATGCATGAAAATTAGTTATTGCTGTTAGCCCAACGTTCAGTGCAACATCTTAATTCACCATTAGATCCTTGGTTGCTTGGGGACTGGTGATTACAGCCAATCAGAAGCGGCTAAGGGATTGGCAGATAAGGGCAGCAATAAAGTGCAGAGCAAGAGGTCCTCACAGCAAGGCACTGTCGCAGTGCTTTCCTCATCAGAACAACATGTTCCTGACAGACTGACTGGACTGAACTGAACTGAACTGAACTGAACTGAACTGAACTGAACTGAAGCATGGGCAAAAACAAATACTCCCATTAATGTGGAAGACATTACTGAATACCAAACTAAACAAAAAGGTCCCAGCAGGGAGAAAACAATGCCCCCCTCCCTTACTCCACCACCCCCAACAAAAAAAGACAACAATAAACCAGGTTCGTGCAGCATTACAAAAGGAATGATGATGTCCTGACATTCCAGCTTGATTACATGGTGGAAACAATCGCGGGCTACGGGAGGAATGCAGGGGGGGGATGAGAGAGGAACATTCTGGAACACACAAGGTTCTGATCCCCACATTCCCCAACACGGCCATTGGGGCTTCAGCAGTGGTGATGCTGGGGCTTCAGCGCCACGGAAACCAGCTCAAAGCACTCTTCCACTCCACACTGTCAGACCAACTCGGCTGTCTATAAATAGGCTTTACATGCTGCACATTGCTATCATATGCATCAATACACTCACTCACTCACTCACTCCGTCACTCACACACACTTTTTCTCTAACAGACATGCACATTCATACAAACATGCACACACACAGACAAACACACACACATCCACATTCAGAGTCTTTCATATAAGGACTTTCCCTCAGACACACATACACACACACACACAATTACCAACAAAGACCACAGTGAAGTAGCCACAAAAGGCAGTCTGAGTGCATAGTAGAGAGCTGTCACAGCGGTAGCAGCTCCTGCAAAGCAGTGGAGAGCCCAGGCCTTGGGAAGCCACCAGTGCGGCCTGATTCATTTAGTTGAGTAAACATAGCTCTTATTCATCGATAAGAGCGGGATGGCAGCCGTTCAGAAATAATGAAATAAGGCGGTTTTGTGTGCGGAAGTGCCACTGACACAGCCAAGCGAGCCTGACTCATAAAAGCACCAACCACCACCACCACCAACACCACCTCCCAGGAGCCAAGGGAAACTCGAATTAGTAATGACGCAGTGGCTTTTTACTTGTTCATTAGTTTCCCAGTGCTGACTGCACTGACAGTCCAGTAGGGAAAGGAAAAAGGGGAGGTGGAGAAGTGGAGTGTGCCAGCCTGGACACTGATGATTCAGTTGGACTGCTCCCCCGGAGAGGCCAAAAAAAAAAACACTTATATTTCAGAGAAACTAATCACTTTAATTAATGAAAGACGGCCCGAATCCCTGTGTCTACAAAAAGCTTACGTCAATTCAATTATGTGGGTTTAGTGATATTTTTTCGTTGCTAAATCATGTCCATTAAGGAGATTTTGATCACCAAATGTACAATGGCTTGTCCTAATGTCCTGTATTTATTATTATTCATTGTTATTTACTTTCTCATTGGACATGAGCCTGCATGGCAGCGGGTTACTCAGACTCTGGCTGCCACTCGCTGGCTCTGTGCTGCTGCGTGAAGGATACGGACTCCAGGGACTCCCAGGGATGCAGCAGATGCCCGCTCTATGCTTCTGTGCCCTGGCCACGTGACTCGCAGGTGTCCCCAACCACCCCTTCACCACCACCACCACCACCACGACCATGAACTAGCGTCCGTTTACAGCACTCACCAGGCCTGAGGCTTCCTCTTCAGCAAGCCCTGCCGCCTCCAGTGGGAGTGTGGGCTCAGGTGGTACGTCAGCTGCCGGCACACCTTCTCCATGGCACCCAGTGAGTCGCCCTCCTGCGAGTTAGAGACAGGCAGAGAGTGAGAGAGAGAGAGGCAAAGAGATTCACACAAATGCTGAGACTGTGCAGCCTCTCATGCCACCTCCCATCCCCAAATGACGCACATACACACACACATACACACACACAAACTGGGGAAAAAGAGGGAGCGTGGGAGACGGCGAATGCAAACATGTGAAAACAGACTAGAAAACACAGAGATGAGAGCCCCACACAGATGGAGAGACCACATAACAAAAACACACAGACTGACAGAGAGAGACAGAGAAAGAGAGGGCGAAAGAGGAGGAAGACGAAGAGGAGAGGGGGTGAGAAGGAAAAGAGTGTGACTAAAAGGGAAGGCGGAGGCAAGAAACAGAAGCAGCAGTTTGTTTGTGTGTCTTTGTGTGTGTGTGTGTGTGTATGTGTGTGTGTGTGTGTGTGTGTTTGTTTGTTGGGAGGGGGGGTGGGACCATGTCCATCACACTGCGAGCAGAGCAGGTTAATGAGTGCTGACAGGAGATCAAGTGACACGACAGGCCCGGCAGCACTAACACTTCATTTCCCCACGCCAACGACATGACAGCAGCACAATGATCCGTGGGAGGCGTCTAACAATGCCTAACAATGTCTCCATTCCTGTCCCTGGCCAAGACATCTGAATGTGCCTGCCCCCCACCACACACACAGACATACACACACACACACACACACACACACACAACCTTTAAGCCCCCCAGTACCCCGTCACACACACCTACATTAGAATGCATGCGGGCAGCTGTGAGCTGCACTGCCAGTCCCTGCACCAAGATCTCCATTATTTCCCCACTCCCCATTCATCTCTGCTTCACAGAAAGGCTCATGGGTACACTGTACGCAGCCACACAGACCCACTCACACACACACTCTTACACTCTCTCTCTCTCTCTCTCTCTCACACACACACACACACACACACACACGTACACACGTAAACACTCACATAAACTTGATCGCACTCATACATAAACAGAAACACAAACATTTGCATAAACTCACATACATACTCACACACACACACACACACACACACACACACACACACACGTACACTTAAAGCACTAGCTGGAGCTATTAAATGAGGGAGGGGCTGGGACTGGGGACATTGTTAGTTGGCTCGCGGTGCACTTGTGTAAAGCACTCTGAGGACGCCTGTGATGGAACGCTGACATGGGCAGAGAAATCATCCCTCTACTTGTGTCAGCTCATCCACAACAAGTCATCAACACTATTTATTATGCAGTCAAGGAGGCTGGATAAGACAGATATTTTTCTTTGGATGTTTTTGTGAATTGTGTTTTTTGTCTGTGTGTGTGTGTGTGTGTGTGTGTGTGTGTGTTTGTACGTGTTTGTGTGTGAGTGTGTGTGAGAGAGCGAGTGAAAAAGAGATTTAGTTGTTAGCACGGCAAGTGAATAATCCATGGTGATTTCAGATTTGTTGTGTAATATGGTAATTTCTTTGCCCATCAAATGTTTGCATTTGCCCTATTCCATCCGAGCAATAATTCTCTCTGGGGACCATGCAAATATTTCATAAATATTCTTTTTATAATATAAATCCCTCTTTTTTCCTCTATTTTCTCTCTCTTCTGCTTTTGTCCAGACCTCACACATACAGACAAAAAGACAGACCCACTCATACACCCACACATAAACATGCATCCACAAACACTCTCTCTCTCTCTCTCTCTCTCTCTTTCACTCTCTCTACAGCTCAAACTGAACACTCCTTTTATGACCACATGTTCTAAGCATGGACAATTTATAAAATACAGTAAAGCAAGATAAGAAGGCAAATCATCAGAGAAAGCCATGACTATCTCTCTCGAACATACCCCATACACATTCAAATCCTCAATGAAAAAATAGAATGCTACATCACATCGTGTCTGCATTTTTTTTTCATTGTACACAAGAGAGCAAACTCAGTGGAACTGTGTGTGAGAGAACGATCAAACCTACAAAATATCATTTCTAAAGCTATTCCAGGACACCGCACGGACAAACCAGGAGAAATATAATTAACTCAGGGCCTCCAGCAGCAAAAGCCCTGGGAGGAGACAGCATGTGGGAACCAGGGACGTCCAGCAGATTTTGTGTGTGTGTGTGTGTGGCTGGTCACCTCCTGCTCAGAGTTCCCCTGCAGTCAGACACACACTCCCCTGGCAGAGCAATCACACACTCAGCACCGTGTGACAGGGCACAGGGAGCATCGTCAAACCAACAGACAGGCGAGCGCACACACACATACATACACACACACACACACATTTGCATGCATATACAGACAGAATTTGTGTGGGAGAATTTTCAGTGGGAATTTGTTCTGTGTTCAGTGTGTGTGTGTGTGCCTGCCTGCATCAGTGTGTTTTTTGGTATGTATGTGTGTTTGTATTTACCTTCAAGTCTGCACGTGTTTGAAAGAGTGTGTGCATTCATGTGTGTTTCCCCTTGTGTGTGTGTGTGTGTGTGTGTGTGTGTGTGTGAATACCAGTCCTGCTCTACTAAACAGCAGCAGCAACCTCCTCCGAGAGCTGCCAGGGCTTTGAGTGACTCATCTGTTAGCACAGCATGGCTGTGAGCTCTGTCTGCCCTCTTCCCCCTCTCTCTCTCTCTCGCTGCTTTGCTCTCCCACATCCCTCGCTCGCTCTCTCCCTCCCTCATCCCTCTCTCGCTCTTTTCCATTCTACCTTCAACGACTGTCTTCTCTGAGCATGATCAATTGCTCTTCTCCTTCGTTACACAAATAAGTAGACCTAGATATAATGAACTGATGAGAAATCCCATTTGCCTCTTGATGGGGATTTTGAAGACTCCTTCTGTAGCATTTATAGATTTTATACTTTATCTTCATAAATGCACTGCATTCATATACAGGGCTACAGGTGAATTA
>JAGFZM010000836.1:557162-741392 GCA_017657215.1 Limnothrissa miodon | reverse complement strand
CACACACCCCATGGCATTTGCACACACTTCCACATGGTTGCCATTTTATATAAGGACGTAGTTTGTGCTTGTCATTTCCTGTCAAAAAATGTCATGAATTTAGCTTTCTTCCAACAGCGCTACTGAGGGCCAGAGCCCCTTATTGTCATTCAGCAACTATGCACCAGAAAACAGTTGTCATTCTAGTCAAAAATTCACTAATGTGAAACTGTTTTAAATGATAATTAAATCTAAAGGCTCCAAGCTTATATCTGTGTTAACACTGATGAATAATGGACGGTACGTGAAACGAAAATTTGTGTGTGGAAGAGAGTGTGTGGAAGAGTGCTCATGTGTGTGTGTGCCAAGTGCCATCCGTTACCGTTTTGGGGCAGTGTATGTATTTGGCCAGGCTGATGATCAAGTCATGGGTGATGGGGTCCACCAGGTTGCGGAAGCTGGCGTATCGATACAGGACATCATCCAGAGACGTGGACTCCATTCCTAAATCCTTCACAGGGAGAGCAGAAGAGACAAGCTATATAAGTCAGAGCACTGGATATATCTTCACAAGCGTGGAGGCTTACCGGCGTAGGCAGTAGCTGACACTGCCAACAGCGACACTCCTATCTCATACTTACAGACACAGAATAAAATAACAGCACAAGCATTCTGGCTTCATGATGGCTTTTTTATATACTGACAATGTAACATTCATATGATTAAAATGGCAGAAGGATTAGAGCAGTAAATAACAAATAGCGTAGTGATCATGGTAACTAGTGGGTTTGGTGGGCTCAAAAATGAAAAATACAATTCAATGTCATGCTTCAATGCATTCCCAACACATGACTTAAGAGGAAAATGTTCCTGCTGAATACCATACACCATACCATACAATACTGTATGACAGTACTGTATGTGTTGTTCATTGCACACTGCAAATGCAAATACAAATAATGACATCTCCTCAGCATGTCAGCAGGACATCTGATAAGTGCTTATAACAGCTGGGTTTGTATATGTGGAGGTCCATCGCGGCAACAAATCCACTGGCGTCATAAAATCACCCATGGTCTGACGTCTGCAAAGCAACAAGTCAGCTAAAGCTGTTGTTAGTAACCAGTTAAGTGGAAGTGTTGCTAGAAGAGGTGGGTGCCCTTTAAGATTACAAGAACAGAAAGGAAAGGTGTGTGTGGACTAAGACAGGAGGAATCCTTTGATTAAAGCTTTTTATCTGTCAAAAGAAAATGCATGCATTTTTAATGCCTTGACATCAAATATACATGGATAGTGTGTAACACACAGAGGTTCTAAATGGTGACTCAGAGAGCTGTGTTGGGAAGGTACAAGCGTGTTACACGCACAAAGCGGGTGCCAAATAAATTCTGGCTGCGCAGAAGCACCTCGATGCCACATCAAAGCTGTGGAAATGGGGCTGTGCTCACTGATGAGAAGTGAAAAGGCTGCTGCCACATCAGTGCTCCGGAGCTTCACCTTAATTAATCAATTCCCATTTAATCAAAGACCCATCGCTGTTTTTTTCAGTGTGCACCTGGCTAGCAGTGGACAAAAGATGTGTTCATCTCTCCCTCCCACCCACTACCTCTCCCAGCCCCCACACCCCCCTTCACTCCCTTCATTCAGAAAATCCAGTCACTAGCTGATTGGAATCACCATATGAACGATCATACATGATTATTCATTAGCAGTAAAGTCTAAGGTATCTGTCCTTTAACCAGCTGATATCCTGAAAGGATCCAACCCATATTCTTGAGACATTCAGACTGTCCTGATTGAACTTTATTGATGCCACAATAATGACTCCTAGCACTAGAAACTGTGCCAGTTTCTTAGCACTCAAAGGGATTACAGATTTGCATCAGCTATCTTCTCTTGCCTGGATCTCTGATCCCTGGTCCTAATGTGCCAGCAGGGATATCCCTGAGGGAAAATCACAAAGGACAAGAGAGACTACCCCCACAAGTGCCCAGGGAATCTTTGCCTGTGAGACATTTGTATCAGGAAGTAGAGACACGGAAACAACAACTGGTGGACTGAAAGTAGTCATGGAAACACAGTCTGAAGCCTACACTACAGCTTTACTACAACCCTGTAAACGCGACCACTCTGCACGAGCCCTGGTCTGGATGACTAAAGCCATACTCATTTATAGCTCAGTGTTGCTCTGGGACTTAGACAACTTTGACCCACTTAAACACACTGCCACACAATATGCACGACTGCCACTACATTCTGAGCGCATCCCTGGAAAACACTGCCGTGAATACAACTCTTAGCCTCTTCTATCACCACTGTCAGTGGCAACAGGCTCTCTCTCTCTCTCTGTCTTTCCATCTGAGGTGTCTTCACCTGTTTGCAGGCCCTCTGACTCAGACATCCACCTGTCTCTCTTCCCTCCAATCCGCCTCTGCTTGCTCCATCACTCATTGCGGACCGTAGACAAGTGATGAATCGCACAGCTGCTCTAATTGCATCACCAGCACAGGGCCTCTGGGCATCTGTGGCAGCCACATAGAGAAGAAGTGGATAGAACGTCTGTGTGCACATACACACTAACACACACACACCCTGGGGTAAAGATTCAGCAATCAGACATGGGAACTCTCCGCCACTCTATTAAGTCATTTAGATGACCTAATGGCAGTTTCTCCTTCACACCCCCCCCCCCCCCGAGAACAATAAGGCAAGCTAAACACAACTGACCCATTCTCAGTAAGAAATGCATGTTTTTGCCTTAAACCCTGCATCAATGCGCCCTTTTCTTGCCCTCTAGTCCCACTGAAACAGAGGCCCACAATGTCAGTGAGGGTCTGATCGCATTACAGACAAGAGAGAATGAAGCTCTGGAAAGGCAGAGCTATCAGCATTTTCAGTGGCAGCAGGTTGGCATCAGTATTTTTGCACTAGGCACTATATCTGAAAATTAAAAGACAAAGAAAAGCATTGAGGAGTCAGTTCCAAAATTAGTATAAACCCAAACAGTGCAAAATGCACAATTTGTTCAGTTCAGAAGTGATTTGATGAGGGCACGCGCTGATGATGCTGAGCCAAGTCTTTGGAGAGAGCTTAAACAAACACGGAAAGTAGGCCCTATAGCCTAAGGTCTATACCATCATACCTGTCGGAGTGTCTTTAGCATCTCAGTTGCCTCGTCCTGTTTTCCTTGCTTTGCCATAGTCATCATCTCCTGAATCATCCCAATACGTCGCTGGTAAGGAGGAGGGGTCCCGCTTCGGCTCAGTCTGTCCCCTGACCTCAGCATGAACGAGGCGAATAAATCGTTTCGTTCCTTGGTCGGTGTCCGTTTCCAGCCGTGATGAGGGCTTGGCCCAGCCTCTGCCCCCTTTGTCTGTTTTGCTCCCATGCTTTAAGTTAGTATGGTCTGCGACCTCTTCCAAGATTCATACTAACTTGGCATCACTAAAGGTAACGCCCATTTTTAATTGATCATATTAGCATTTAGACTAAAAGTCATTCAGATTTGTCGACCATATCAGAAAAGGTCAGAGTTGGTTGAAAAGACTCCTAAATTAAAGTTGATGAATTAGACATCATTCCAGGCCGCTGTATGTAGAGATAACTGTGCAGGAGACAAACCTCTAGGACATTTTTCCAGAGCTAGGCACACACCTACAGACGTCCTCGCTAAAAGGTCGTGCGTCAAGTGAAGGGATAAATTAAGCATACGCCCATAACCGTCCTGAGTCTTTGTGAGCTAGAAGTTTTTATAAGTTCCCCTTCTTTCGAACCAAAATACTCACGTCTTATCTCGAAGAAACAACTCTTGGTCTACCCGATATAGAACACCAATTGGTTCATGCCATTTCTGGTATAACGACGGAATTTAAAAAAAAAATATGTATCAAGTAGGCTGCGTCATGTTGTCGAAGATGCGATTAAACTTCAATCGCGAAGGTACCGAGGAAACACCTCGGAAACAGATGCCTGCAGCCTTGCCACATACTTAAGTAGATAGGCTACGTGGAAACTCTGGATCTGCAATTAGCCTACAACACAAACTTCCCTGAATGTTATGGGGTTCCATATTCTAAAAAGCGAGCGTCTCCTTGTGCATTCTATCAATTAACTGAAAATCAGCCAGCACTCCCCCGTAGCCTGCGGAGCTTGTTTCTTTTATCAGGTGTTCCTTTTGAAACCAAGTCCACGTTTTGTCTCTGCGGCAAATAGAGGAAATGGAGGAAAAAAAAGACCTGGCATTGTTTACGCCGTCTGTATGTTTACACTTGCCAGTCCATGCACAGAATTTCTTCCATCATCCTTACAGACTTCGTTTGTTTACCAGTCCTGCAGCACACTCCAATATGAATGGCTAAATTCCTTGGTGTTTCGTCCCTCCTTCAAACAGCGAATCCGCAGTTGCCCATGCTAGGCTTCTCCACCTGGGGAAATGATCTCATTAGGATATCTATGTGCACCACTTGAACGACAGGACAAGACTCGAGGCTGCAATGTAGGTGTCAAGGATGAAAGTGAATTGTATAGGAAACGCCAAAACGATGCGTGAAGAGCTCGAGCGGGTGCGCTTATCCGCGCATAAAGATGGGAGGGGTTGGCCCAACCGCAACATCTTTAGGTCCTCAGTTAAGATGTCCAGTCAGACTGTTCTCGGCCTGTCGTCCTCGTCCCGTTTGTTGACTTATGGGAATTCTTATTAGAGCGTATTAAAATAGATGGCGAAGGTCTGTAATGGATCGGAAAACGAAAACAGATTTGAACAATTCTTTCATAAAATAAATAATCATATAAATGATACCAACGCCGAATTGTGTATGTTTACACAATTTCGTTAAAAGGAATCTCGTATGATGACGGCAATATTATTTTCCTGCGCACGCAGATCTTGACATTACACTGACATCTGGTGTTCGATAGATGTGAAAACCATTTGCTATTGATTCAAAACTGAGAATGTTACTCTTGATAGTCTTGATCGAGCTAGTGATAGATAGATAGATACTTTATTGATGTATTATTTTAGTGTTGTATTTTATAAAGTAATGAGCTGTTTCCACATATAAGACACTTAGACATACATGTATTTTCAAAATTCAAGATTTATTTTTTGCCTTTACAACCTTTATTTACAGTAGGCTACATTGATGGCGCAATCCATGCATTCTTTTATTCAAATTAATTCTTAAAAAAAAAAAAAACAATCGCAACTTATCAATTAAGTCTTTCAGTAAACAACTACACAAGGACATGGTTATTCACATCCATAACTGTGCAGCCGTCACTCACTCCCAAAGCTTCTGTATTCTCAGGGTGAAGGTATACTTCGATTCAAAACCGCTCAGAACATCCACACTTAGAAATACTTACAGAGATCCGTCTGTTTTAATAACCACCCAGAATCCTTGCGTCAGCAATTTCTTAGGACTGCCCAAAGGTCCAGCTTTGTCCAGTGTGCTTCATCGTTCAACCCCTTTCTAGCTCAATCTGGCCATCAAGACATCACCTAAAGATCCCCAAAACTGGTACCTCGGCGACAGCAAACTTCCCACTTTGTTCATTGTATAGCATCAAGGTGCAATAAGCCAGGAGAATTCTGTCACAATTGAAAAAATAGAATTACATTTCTAAAACAAGGACAAACGCTGTGACATATTACTGAACCCCCGCTGGAGCAGATAAAGGAGAGGAGTCTGTATTGACTACTGTTTGTGGCTGCAGGGTGCAGTGTGTTGAGGGCTGGTTCAAAAAGAATAACCAGCAGGGGGCGCTTTGTCATCCTTGTTGCTCTCCAGGGAGAAGGGTGGAATGCGCACGTCAAAGTGGGACCCGTCTGTCCTCTCGATGCGAAATGTCCCCCTGTGTACAACAGAAAAAAAACTTCACTTAAGATCACTTACAATCACTAAGATCCACGACAGCAAGGTCCTAATTTTTCCAATTTTTTGTTCAAACATTCCTTCCTGTCTTCTTAAAATAAAGTGAAGAAAAATCTTAATATCTTATTTGTTTTCTGGTGATGGCTCTTCATACAATGACGTTTGACAGGCAAGTAAAACATAGCAAATTTCAGATTTCAGACTTTTCTCTGAATGAAACAACATTAGATTACACTGAAATTAGTGTGTTACACCAATACAATCTTATTCACTGAAATACAGATTTTTCAGGGTCTAGAAAATAAGGCCAAATTTAGTCATCTTGAATGCCGAGCGCTTGCATTTTTAAAACTTGCAATGCATTCAAGATCACAAAACCATTTGCAAAATTGGTCTCTGCACTGAACACAATTGTGAATAGACCCAATAATAAAATACACAGTGAACATACAGTTGTTTTAAGCACATAGGAACAAGGAATTGCCCCTAGCTTATTCCATTGTCTCTCCGTAATATTTCTTAGATTAATCACAAAAATGAAATTGTTTGATATTTCTAGTTTGCTCTCATTTTTATTTCCTGACTACACGTTGGCAGTTCAACAGTAAACACTGAAAACTCCCCTTTGGTACAATAAAGAACTGGCTCATTAAAAATCAATCAACTGGGCATGCCCCTTTGGTCATAACTCACCACATATGCCCACTTGGTGCTTGCAAAGAAACGTGACTGCTATACTGAAATGCTGGCTGCTCCTTTGACAGCACAGGCTCCTGCAAAGGGAACAGTACAAACAATCCTGTCAGTACTCCAGAGGTACGCGTGTTTCTCAAGAAACTTTGAGATGCTTCGCATGTCTAATCACCCTGCCGACTACTCCTCTTCCTCTGACTGTTTCCAAGGTGCCAGAGAGACTGAAGATCCTCCAGTGCCTTTCCCTCAGCTGGACTACTTCATCACCCATGTTCTCCAGACGGATACAATATCGCCACTGGGACACACACACACACACACGCACCCTTTATTACACTGCCACTACTACACCCTGCACTATCAGCAGTGATGATTAATAACTAGTACTTAACATTATGCCAAGGTGATTTGAAGACTTACCCAATAGACATGAGAGTTTTGAGCTTCCTGTGAAAAGAAAATGCATTTTAAATGTGAACACAATTGTTCTACATGGTGGTTAATAAGATTAAAATTGGCAAGAAATAACAATTTAAAATGTCAAAATGCCTAATCTGTCCACTAAAAATCAACTTGCAAAGCAACTGGCACCAGCCACTTCTCATGATTCCTCACATTTTCCCAATTATTACTTTATTAACAGCTCAGCCACATTAAACACAATGCAGGTACTTGTGTTCAGGACAAATGTCAGAGACATTTAGAAACATAACTCTTGTCTTTAAACATGCTTAAAATCTTATATTCATTTTTCAGCAAAACTGGAAGAGTACATGGCCTTAAAACTTCACCCTAATCACACAGTCTTGTATATCACACACCTATCTGCATTTATGTTCAACCATTCTTCAAATATTTCTGTATGTGAATGATGTAGCTGTATGCGCAAAGTGTGCCTTCTATGGGCAGTTCTCCTACCCTCATGCCCATGTAGAAAGGAATGACAGTGACACGGATGTTCTCTGTGGTCTCCCGGTGGACATCGGACAGCTCCAGCCAAGGATGGTTCTTCTCCTGCCACGCCTGCAGCGTATCTCTCGCACTGAAAGGGGGATCTGGAAGAAGAACCATGTGACAAAACAGAATCAGAGTCAACCTGTTACAGAGTGAGTTTAAGCTGTGTGAAGACAGACAAGTGGTTTATTACTTTTAGAAGGGTTGTACATGAGAAAACGCTCAAAGAGTTCATGCTGAATTGGGACCTGCTCTGTGGAGTTGTAGGGCAGGATGTCTTCATGACTAACATAGTCCAGACCTAAAAATCACAAAAGCAGTACATCATACCAAGGTTCTGCGTTCAAAGAGTCTTACATCCATAGTAAAGGGGCACTGAGAATGAAAAACAGACTTGTGTGAAAATCATTACATAAAGCTTCAGACTGCTGGCAAAAGCCCACAAAACAGTCCTACCTCACTTAGCTTTTGAATAAGACCAGGCTGTTTACTAGCTACAGCATTACTCAACAATCAACTTCATTCTGAATTGTGTAACTTACGTCCTTGAATACTAATCTCATTATTTTTATTCAGAACATCCACATCCTCTTTACATATGAATAACTGTCACATATGTAAACAGTGAGAACAGCCACAAGAACAGTGCATCAGTAAAAGTGATTCAACAGTGCGTCAGTGCTTAGATGGCAAACTACTGTAGTTCAAGTTGTGGGAATGATTAGCAGAGCCCTTGACCCATGTTGGTAGACTGCAGTGATCAGGGCCAGAAATAGGTAGGCTTTGTTACATCACAACAAGCAGCTGTCCTACTCCTGCTCACCTGGAATGGCATAGAGGGCCCTGCTGTCATCATGGTTGGCCAGGAATGTCACTGCTTCCGTCTGAGAGCGCTGTGACTGTCAAAATCAGTACGTTAGCACCACATCTGCATTTATAAATGCCGCCTCTTGCCAAAATACAAGCCATGTTTAGACAGAATTTAAAAAAAGGGAAGAAGATAAGCAACTCACTATATGAGGGCAGTCCCTGGTATCTATCAAGACCTGATAGTATGTGTGTGTTTTGCCTTTCACCTCTTTAGACCCTTGGGATCCAGGGGGGTCTTGCTTACTGAAAAATAAATAAATAAATAAATAAAAATCAATCAATATTTCAGTTAAAACTATCACATGAACACAACTACAAAATTGTGTGAAGTAGATTCCAAATTATGAAGAAGAGAGAAGTCAATAAGAGAAATACATTTATTGACATCCTATGCAAGGTCATTTTGATGAAGCATCTCTCATGTCTATGGCATGTGACAACCAGACAGGAAACTTAGCCGTCATCTGCCTGACACACAATAGCTTTCCTAAGAATTTGTGGTTATTATTACTTTGTTGATTACCACTGCCAGCTCCTGTACATAAACTGTCCAGAACAGTGACATAACACACAAAAACGAAAATGTTGCTAAGTTTCTTTACCCTTCTCCTGTTATTTTGGTTAGGGTCCCTGGACATACACAACAATTCTGTTCAGTCAGTATAAAAAAAGCTTGCATCAAAGCTACCTGTCAGAGGTGGGAGGAGTGACATCACGGTCATAGAGACGTGCATGCCAGGGGAATAACACAATCCCTCTGTAGCCAAATACACTATGCAGGAAAAGCTGTGGACAGAATAGATCCGTTAAAGTTTAAATATACATACCATGTTTTTGTTACTCATGTCTACATGAGATTGTTTAATATTATAATTACTATATACATATTATAATACTAAATTATTATTATACTGCAAAAGGCCCCATGTCGACCGGACAACTCTGACAAGTTAAGATCTTCCAATTCCATTCTACTTCAGAGCATATTCTCTCCCCCCTGCTTTGCACTTCTTTGTCACAATACTAAACTATATGAGAGATACCTATGAGTAAAGGTAATACTGCAAAGAACAATGCTATTGTATTGGCTACTCTTTTAGTCATAGCTTTGCTCAGTTCCACTGAGATTACCCCTCACCTGGCCTGTCTCATATTTGCCATGATGCTTCGGGGCTTCAAACACTCCTACGGCTTCCAGAACTTTCCCTTCAGGCCTGTTTCTGGCAAATATGGCAAAGAGTGTATGAAAAATATACAAACACACACTGCATTCAAAAATGAAAGTAACTTGCAGGGAGGTTGCAGGTATAAATCTGTACAGAGAGAAAACAGGCTAGTATGGTAGAACAATAATTCTGAATTACACAACAATAAAATAGTTAAGATCGTTCCTTTCATGAAGTACAATGACAACAGAGATGACATGTTCTTGGAATACAGCAAAACAGCATTAAATTATATAAAAGGCTGGTGGTTATGTAAAACAGATCCGGAAACTGGCCTACAGTGAACATGGGCTGAACCAGCTGCCAAAACCCACCCCTCCCCCAGCAAGGTGATACACCACTGGCATGTGAGGCCAAGAAATAGCACCCATTTCTTTTGGCCCTGCCACTGGATCTGGAAGCTGTGTTATGTCACCAGTGGCAGCTTGAGCCTCTGAGAGATGAGCACCCCTATCACTATGCTTTATTATTGAGCAACACTTGCTAAGGAAAGCAATCAAACCATTTGGATTTAAAACAATTGTATATTTCAAATGATGGTGGTGTTGCCACTACCTGCAACATGGGAAACAACTTATCAGGACAGGAAGGCCATGCAATATTACTATGTTAACTTCACTCTGACGTTTCATTAACGTTAGCTATCCAGCAAAGATTGACGTCAGTTACTGAATTCACCACGTCATCGATCAATCCTTCTCAGACATACAATTCAATTGCTTCTACATAAATTTCACTGAAATTGCAGTGAGACCTAACAGCACAATGTTAGCTAACTTAACGTTAACGTTAGCTAAGGAGTTTAAACTCTGGACAGCAGGGTTAAAGTTACTCACTTTTAACCAAACTCCAAGCGCTTGTGCAACGATTTCTAAGTTGGACTAGTGAAATTCACGTCCAAAAAGCAATGTATAACCTGTTGTTGCTGATGATAGCAGACAGATAACGTTAGCTGACCAATATTAAAGGTATATCCACAACCGCATGGCAGGACATGGCGTTAACCAACTCTTACCGTGAGGACATGAACCTTGTCTGCTGAAAGTTGAACAAACCACAGGACGAGCATGGCAAGCGCAGTCTACTTAGTTCAAGCCCTGTGTTGTATTCAATCGCACTTAATATTCGATGTGCACGTTTCTTATTACATTTACTAACAGTTGATAACAACCCGCGCCTAATGGCACACGCAGCCATCTTTCCTTCAGGATAGTTGTACACGCAGACTCACATGAACGTCAGTTAAGTACGAGGGAAATCCTGTCGAACTCTGAATTAAATTTGATGCACATTTCATCATGTGCATCAAAATCGAAAAACTACACATTGTATTGTTCCTAGTAATAAACCATGATGCATTGCTGAGAGGTGACAATACATTTACACCTTTAAAAACGTCAAAAATGTCGTGTTTCACAAAATAAAATAGATTTTGAAATATGACCTATATACAAACATTTAGAAATTATAAACATGTTTGCAATTAAAAAATAATAGAATTTCGAAGAACGGAAGTAATCTTACGTCACACATCACAAGGTTAACACCTTTATGTCTAGTAAACACAACTTAGCTTATTTGAGCTTTCCTGCTGCAAGAATACGGTGTTGATGTGAGGAACGCTATCACCAAATATATTTACATTACTTTACCCACAGGTGAACTTTTAGCACGTATTGAAAACTGACGTATTTAAATTGCTATATTGTGTAATCTGGCCCCTAAACGCAAGCTAACTCTGATGTTGTTAGCTAAGTTAGCTGCGAATATTCGTTCATTCAGGGTGAGTAGCCTACATGATGACAGAGAACATTGATGTAACTTATGGTCCTGCAGAATTTTGTCTTATTTATGACATGTTTACATTATCTTCGCAAGGTTTACTGTCTTTTTCTTTTGTTAGCGTGCTGTCTCGCTGCTTATTATTCGTTTCCTTAGCTGACGTTATGTTAACGTTAGCTTGCTAATGAACAGTGACACTAGACCGACAGACAGTGTATAACCTATCGGGAAAATCTGGCAAGCAAAATGGATCTTAGAAGCATTTGAATAAGTATCTGAGACACTGCATTACATTCCTTTCAGTAATTTCTGTCTTTATTATTGTTAAATAAGGTGTAACGTTAGTTCAGAGAATGGCATCATCCTTCGTTGTTGGGGACAAATTCAGGGAGAAGGTGAAGGGGCTGTTTGAGAAAGAGTCCTCAGTTCCCTCAGACCTGCTTGAAGAATTGGAACCCATACTTGAAGAAAACGGGGAGTCTAAAATATCCTTCAAAGCCGTGAGAAAGCTCAATACCTACCTTCAAAATAATGGTAAGGAGCACAAAATCTTGTGTGACTGACATTGACCTGGTTTGACTAGAAGGTGTATTCTATTGTATTAAATATGCTGTTTTACAACAGGGCATCCAGTGTACCTTCATGACCTACTAGAGGACAGCATTCTATACTTACCAGAGTACAAGAAGCCTCCACGTGTAAGTCAAACTTACACCAGAGGGAAATATTCTACAATAAATTAATAAACACACTATCAAGCTTAAATGTTATTGAGTTTGAGGAGAGCCAAACCTGCATGCTAAAAAAATATATATCTTATTCCTCTGCAGAACCCGGAGCTTGTGGCACGTCTTGAAAAGATAAAAGCAAATCTTGCCAACGAAGAATATAATCGGATGACAAGAAATGTGAACACCCAAGTAAATGGCAGACATTTTGTCAAGACCGTCTTCTCTTTTTTATGCGTGAGTCATACAGCATTGGTTGATTTGATGTGGTTCTTTGTCATTTAGGAAATAAGCCGTCATGGAACATTAGCTGACTTTGGGAGGCAAGGTTAGTTGGCTCCAAAAGATTTTAATGACTATATCATACTGGCAAGTTAAGTAGGACTGTCACTCATCCAGATTAACAACTTATTCTCTTTTCCACTCTATTTTCAGTGCATTCGGCCAAAACGGCAGTCGTGACTGTGTTCAACTTCCTGGTTACCGTTGTAGCAACATTTGCCTGTGCTTACCTCGGCAGCCAGTATATCTTCACAGAAACAACAGCTGTAAGAATTAATTTACTCATAATCCTTTAAAGTTTGTGGTAAATTTCAAATCAGTTCAATCAATTTTTGCAATGTTAGATAAAAGCATTTGGTTAAATTAGCTAGTTAACTTTAACTTTTTAATTTGACATTTTTGGGTGGCCTTGAAAACGGAAACGGTCTTTAAATTCTTTGTTAAACTTCTGTCCACAGCGTGTAATTTCAGCAGTGATTGCAGCCTCTGTTGTTGGTCTGGCAGAGCTGTATGTTCTGGTACGAACTATGGAGGGAGATTTAGGAGAGCCCTGATGACCTCAAACCTATTACAATCTAGGAGGATGCATTCCAACAGGACAATAATAATTCCCTCTCAGTGGAAATTTATGTGAACATTATGACTTTGAGAAGAAGAAACAAGAGCATCAAGCACATTACATCAACAAATGGACTACTTGAACCCAATTGTGAATGGATCTTTATTTATCTCTTTTGCTCTCTTTATGCTCTTGGTGTTCTTTGCCTTGCCAGATATGGTAATTTCCTCCCTTAAATGTTTTTCTTAAGATTATGTTGTACCATAAGATGACTGCACATCACCTGCACCTAAAAATCATACGGCTGTGCACAGCGACCCTATTCTTTAAAGTATGTTGTACCATGTTGTTTAAGATTTTTTGTTTGTTTGTTGCCCTGCAATCTCTGCAATGTCTCCAGAGTCCCTAACATCTGTAAAATACTTTTTGTTTAAAACATGCAAAAGATATTACAGGGATTTACCAAAAATGTAGAAACATGTTTGATCTCGCAAAAGTAAACATTTGAGGTGTATAAAAAATGTGTGTCCAAGTCATTTATATTGGTAAAGTATGGAGTATGTTAATATCGCATTTCATTAAATACAGAAAGGAAATACATCTTCAAAAAGTCTTTTGTCTCTTGTGTTGAAGAAAGGTTTCCCAGAATTACCATACACAAGGTTCAAGATGACCACACACACACAACACCCAGTCGTCAGCCGTGCACAGGGACACTTCGTTCTTACTTTGAAGCGCTTTGAAAAGCAGCATGTTTGTTTCATTTGATACAGTATTTACATTGCTTGTGTTTTTTCCTTTTCTGATATACCAGATGTGTTGGTAATTGTTGTGAGCTGCTGATCAGTGTTAATCTGGTTTGAAAGGTTTTACTTGCAGATGGATTTGGGAAACAAGGAGCAACAACATTCTAACTAACAACATGTAGAGGAAAATAGCTATCAAATGATTGTCCTGACAACAGGTGTTCTTTGCTATGATTTTTATTTAATATAAACCCTAAGTAGGGATCTGACATTGTGAGTTATTTTAATCTTTTTTCTACCAATAAATAACAAGTAGTTCTCTAATATCGGTGTAAGATTAAAAGATGTAACTACATCTGGAATGTAAAAGCAAATGTCTCCCTCAAAGAACTGAGATTTGACACCCGGATTAAGGATTGATTGAAAGATTATTTGGTTTTAGAGATGATTATGATATGCTGGGATCACTGTCCAGCAGGCCAGTGAGCCATGAGGCATTGGTCATACCTCTACTGTATTATTGCACAGGAGACCTTAAATCCAGCTTGAATTGAAGAGTCGGTAAGCTGATAGTCCTTGAGCTTTGTATGTTTAATTTATTTCTTATTTGTCTGGCCACTGGCATTCATGGGAAAAAATATTTTTTTGCTCTGAAAAAAAGTAATCTTTTTTTTCAGTCATGCCAGATATCTGAAAAGACAAAAAAAAAATCTAATCTGGATATCATGAAAAAAACTGTATGGGTTCTAACCTTTAACATAGCATGAAATAAGTGAGACAAAATAATTACATGCACCTAAAACCCTCTGGTATACATGTGAACATATCAGGAGCCTCAATGTATCACAAACATACCAATGATAAGTAAGACAGGACTGGAGGAGATAACAAACACAAATGCACATGTATTATACACAAACATAGAATGCAATCTCAGGGAAGTATTCTAGAACTCCATAAAATTAGTTACAACAGCTGCATTATATATCAAGTCAGAGATGTATCCCATAGAGGTTTGGGTGCCTACAAGAAGATGGCCCTGTCCCTTGTTCTCATCCCAATATGTCTGCTGTGAAAGTGGAGGAACTGTCTGGTCCTCTGGGATGTGAGCATATCTGGACTTTGACTTGGGGACAGAGTGCACTTTGGAGTGCCAGTATCCGGGGGCCACAGCACAAGACTGTGAAAATCCATTTGCATTTATGAGCGATGAATGGGTTTGGTTGCTGTTGTATCCTGAAACTCCAAAAGATTCCAAGTGAATATTGTGATGGTCATTCTCCCAAGTTAGGATTTCTGGAAAGTTCGGTGGCCTGGGGTAAACATCTTGCACCAGGGGGGTGCTGTGGAGCTTTATCCAATCCGTGTGACTTGGCTGTCCTCCAAGACTTTGATGTGATCTGGATATATCATGACTGTTTGAGGAACTGATAGTGTTGCATAGAAAAGGGGAATCTGATGTACAGCTCACAGAGAAGCTACTTGGTCCTCTCTTAGCTGGTTTGGTACTTTTAATGCTGCGAGCACGTCTGTTTTGGAACCACACCTAAGACACGAATAATTTCTTTAGAATATTTTAATATTTCAATACATATTTTAGAGGGATTCAGTGCACATACCTGTATCTTGCTCTCTGGTAGATGCGTCAACGCAGCCAGTCTTTCCCGTAAAGTGATGTCAGGATATGGTGTTACGGCGAAGGCTTTCTCTAACTCTGTTAGTTGAGCCCGACTGAAGATGGTCCTCTTTCTTTTCCTGTGACCCTCGGGCAGGCTCCGCTCGAGTCCTGGAGAAGAGTGTGCGCTTCCGCTCACCTCTGACGAACCATTAGAACTTAATTATGTTTTCTTTACAAACGATGCAGTTAAATTCAAATCAACAATGTCTTTCTTCTATGTTATTGTTATTATTATTAATATATTATATATTATATTATTATCTATAGATTTGCATTTTTATTGTACTTTACTGTAGCTATCAGAAATTCTAAATAAAAATGCTCCAAATAATGTTTAGACCTGCCTACCTTTGAAAATGTCCCGGTCTGCAAAAAGGTCATTAAAGTTCATTTTTCTCTTTTGGGTGACTAAATTGTGATCAAATTCCTAAACAGTTTAGCCCTTTCCTGATAAACCGATGATACCAATGACGGAGTTGATTGTGAATGATTTTGTGGCCATCCTCAGCTAACCAGCTCTCTTATAGATATCATCATCCCCTCCCCCGACAAGTGCGCGCTTTTGTGCTCCGTCAAAATCCGTCCCGATTACACCTCATATTAAATTGAATGAGATTTGGGATTTACACGTTTCCGTCATTTACTATCATAATACTGTTATGTTATGGGTATTATCCCAACCACTTTATAACACACTGAGTAGGCCTAATGATGATATTTCAACTAATAGCAAACTATCTAACAAACTATTAACAACATGTTAGCCTAAGAAAATAGACACCTCAAATTAAACTGTGTGAAGTAAATTTATTTAAACCTTTTAAAAATTTTATTCGTTAGTTCATTCGTTAGTTCAAAACAATTAAAAATAAATGCTTTGCTTTTTACCTGAAAACGTCTCACTGTATAAACAACATGCTATCTTGATCAGCTTCCATCAGTCTGTCAGTGTCTGGGAGGGCGATCTGGGTGTATTAGGCTAAAATAACTGAATTCTCTGAACTTTGAACACATAGCTGGTAGCAGAGACTAGCCTACACCACACATTGATGACAACAGCACAGATAAATAAAAACATTCAAACATGAATAAAAAAGTTATAGTCTAAGAACTTTACAAGACAATCGGTCAAGGCTACTGTACAAGACAATCTTATGAACAGCACTCAAAACTGTGTCGTTTAGCCTACGGCACGACCAGCACTCCATGGCAGTGATAAATTGTTTTCAGCAACGTGCCTCCATAACTGGGCATTCTGACTGCTCCACTTCATCAATGTTCCACCGGCGGAGGACTGCTCCATAATTTGTTGTAAGGCACATTATACACCGCTAGGGGGCAATGTTGCTCTCTAGGTCTCCACTGAATGTTCACACCGAGAGCGAAGAACGAACAGGTCGGCGAGTTCATTCAAACTTGCGCAGGTGATTGTAAAGGGACTGGACGTAAGTGAAGACGCACATAGGATCTGGCTTGCGACCCATCACCATCATATCCTCCACCTCAATGAGTCGATCACAGCCAGCCTTCTCCCTGAAACAGCCAAAGTGCACAGAGAATGTTATGCTACCTGATCCTGTAGAGCTATTGTAAGAAACAAAAAACAACCTTGAAATAAATAATACACTTTATGAAAACTTTATATTTATGCATTGTATTAGCTGTATTTTTGAATGCAGTGGTGTGAAACTTTTGGAACTTGGAGGATAATAGTGAGATGATGTCAAGCTTAAAGATTGTGGGGTTGAGGGGGAAAGGGGAAGCCACTGCTAGCTAGACAGATATTCATTGGCATAGCCCACCAGCAGTTAAGTGTGGGGTACAGATCTTCCAGGCAGTGATACAGTGGAAAGTCTGTAACTCTACTCGCTGTCCTTCCCTTCAGCATGGGGTATGTATGATTACCGCTTGTGATTTGTGTACAGGTCTATGCCTGCAGCTCAGAGGACTTCTGTAAATTATGCTTTTCATTTGCATGGTTATTCATCAACTTGAATTTTCATGAGTTGTGGGCCAGTAAATTGTTGCACAGCTAGGCCTAGCTAAGAGCATGTGTTCCTATACTAGCTACATTATTATATGCTACCATTAATTAATCAAAGTATCAATCTACACATTAGGCCTGTGTCTGTACTGAATCTGAATCTGCTACTATTTCTAAAATATATAACTGAACCCAATTAGGGTAATAAGTACAAAATATAGGCCAGTTTATGTTTCAGTTGTCATTTAGAGAAATGGATGTCTGCACTCACTCTGCAATGCCAAATGCCAGCTCAAAGTTGTGCTTGCGGTCAGCAGGTGTCAGCACATTGTAGTCAAACTCAGTGGGGAAGAAAGAGTGCACAAGGGCACAGAAGGCCATGCCATCACTCCAGCTGGACGAGAAGTTCTGGATGTCAATGTTCTGAAGAGGACAGGTATGACAAGATGACAAGGTGTGATTGACTGTAAAGCTTTAAACTAAAATAAATACAATGAACCACAATGTTTTGTTTATCATGGAATGGCCCAAGTCAGCATTTTTATGTGACTTATCAGAAAGCAAATCGCAAGGAATTTAAAATGTTTCTGAACCAATTCCCCCAACTACCTGACTAGGTCATGCTTTTTCTAACTGTGTAATTTGTGACCATTTTGTCCTCGCTCTCGCTTGGCAAATAAAATGCTCAGCTTGTCAATAAGAAAATCAAAGTTGTCGTGTTTATAGAGAACCGCTCATTCTCCTACCCAATGTTTACATCTTCTTCCCCCTCAACCTTAAATTTGCCTTGACCATGACAGCCCTCTCCTTAACCAAAACCACATTGAATATTTGGCAAAGCTATGGGAAAGACTGCAAAGTAGAAGAGAGAGACGCCAGACCATGTAGCTACATTTTAGATACGCTAAACAGACAGATAGGTTAAATCAGCCGACAGCAAGGCATGGTGCAACCAATTAGCACATCTACTCTGTACGTAGCACGTAAAGTTTGTGTTAAGGTCAGTAAAGAATGATGAACTGTGCTCTGTAGAGTCCAATGGTGGCCCTTGTTGTCCCGCATTCCCTCTGTGTTTCTTTGAGACTGAATCTCTTTGTGATGACAGCACAGTTTGGAAGTGGATCTTACTTGGTATCCAATGGTTTTGGAGCGGCACCACTCCAACAGAATTTGCTTGATGCTGCTGGCACTGGACACGCCGAAGCTCTGAGAACGCTTCAGTTTGGGCTTGGAGTCAAGAGGCTTGGGTCGGCTGGTAATGAGAGGAGAGAGAAGACAGCGGAAATGAGGGAAATGACTCCCTGCAGGGAAATAGCTGTTGAAATCTCCCTGTGATGACAGAGTAAACACAAAGTGTAGTGTGGAAATGTGAGTACCTGTTGTTCTCCGAGTCAAGCCGCTCGAAGATGGAGCGACGCGCTTGGGCGCCAATGTTCCGTGGTAATGTCTGCGACCTCACAAGCTCACGCCTCCTTTCCGGACCTCGGCTAAAGGGGGTGTCCCCATTTCCATCCAGACCTCTGGGAAGAAACATAGCGAGAGGAGAGCGATGACTAATGGCAAACGAATAGTTCTCTGATCAACACAAGATTTTATTTAATAGAAATAAATTATTTTGTTAAATGTGCAGATTTCAGCAATCTAGAACTGTGGGCTACAAGCTTATCTTGTATCTCTTGATCTTCACACTGAATAACTAAGTTTGTTTTGGTGTCATACCTGGTGTCAAGTCCAGCTCTGTATGTTTTATAAACCATTAACAATCAGTTTTCTCATTGTGTTAAGATGCATCCCAATGTATGTTGCTATAATAGTAATAAGAGTGGAACAAAACGGTCTGGGCTGACCCACAGGCATCAGCAAACAAATCAATTTTCATACTCACCTATCTGTATTGTGTTGGACAAGTCCTGAATATGTTACTGATTTTGCAGGTGTTGAGGCAGTTCTCTCTGAAAAACATACAGAAGCACACAATTGACACAAATACAAAAATGGACAGTTGATTTTGCCACTAAAAATAATTTCGTATATGTGTGTTTTTCTTACCAGACAACCGAGGGGACCCCATTGTTCTAACTGGACTTGGACTCCACGTCTTGACAGTGGGTGCTATAACACATGATCGGGTATGTCAGAAAGAATGATCATAATGTGATCAAGAGCAAAACATACTCTGATAATGCATTGGGAAACTCCAAGCATGACAGGTGTTATAAACTTTTGAGGAACAACACACAATCAGTAGGTCTTAGACAATAAAAGTGTTTTTTAAAGAACCATCATACTGCTACTTCAGATGTGATGATATACATGTGATGGTGAGGTGTAAGGCTTTAAAGCTGTAAGGCTGTAAGGAGCATTTAGTTCCAATAGACATTTAGGCACATTTAGACAAACCTTGGTGCACTGGTGACTCAATCATTCCCTGTGTCTGATTATCCATGGCAGTCCGGTCAGTGGAAGACTGCAGATCTGTTATGGCAGGGGGCAGCATCCGCATGGGGCTGCTGGGGGAGTCAGGGCTCTTCATGATGGATGAGGCAGAGGTGTCTGCCGTCTTGGTAGTGGCTGTGATGGGCAGGTGAGGCATGGCCATGGTTGCTGGAGCCACACGCTCACGAGCTGATGAAGGACTCTCTCTCTGTGCCACCGGGCTGTTTTCTGTTGAGAGTAAGGTTAAACAGGAAATCAGGCGGGATGAAGGAAAAAGCCAGACCTGGTTGAATTGTAGAGACAGATATTGGGGGTTAATGATCATAACAAAAGAGGTTACCTGACATAGGTGTGTGTCCATTTTCCAAGCCTGTTGTCACTGGAGCCGGATCTACCTCTATTGGTTCTTCACGCTCTATACTCTACACAAAAAAAAACAACAAAAAAAAAACAAAATAACAAGTAAGCATCATCTACATATGCACGCATATCACTACCAATTTACAGTCGACTACTAGAATATACACTGTTTCATGATTAATAGTCTAGGATTTATGCCCTTTTCATTTAAAACACACAGATTAATATGCAGATCACTTAAGTTAATTCTCAAGTACTTCAAAAAAACGTATTGTGAAACAGCGGATTATGTCCGAGACCTTAAAAAGGAGCATTCAGACTCATGGGATCTAACGTGATTATCCATTAACTTTGGCCAGAAGATGAAAGGGCATCTGTACTCAAAATCACAGAGCTCAAAATCCGGCTTATAGACATTCCCAAAAACAAAAGAGTTCACGACAGCCAACCATGCTCTCCTCTGTGCCTCTCAACCACCACAACTCTTGTTAATGACCCTAGCCAAGAATCCTCTTATCATTGCTCACTGCAGCATAGGGGCTTCTTCAGATCTATTTATATTTTTGTGCAAGGTCTCAAGAACAGCCCTGCAAATAGTCCCAAAACACAGAGCCATGTGTTGCTGACAGCCAGGGAGAAAATAGCTAGCTATCAGAGGTGCTGCATGTTGTTGCCATGGAGTGTCTGTTGTGACATCGTTTGAAAGGTCCAGCTGCCTTTCCCCGAGTCTCCAGCCAAAGTGCCTGGCAACACTAGCCACGCTTAAAGGTCAGCAGGCGACAGCAGCTGCAGGAGAGCCTCCACTCCACAGTTCACAGACAGGAGCACCATGGGACGGTTACCAACCCGCAAAAAAAGGTCATGGCATCACAACAAGACATGAAACCATCTGGTTAATGCAATAAGCATCTACTGCAATATGATTCCACTGTTTGCACAAGAACTCTACTAAAGAGTAATGTCACCACCCTGAGAAGATAAACTAATGTTTAAAATGGGCAGTGTACCTGGAGAAAGCTGTGGCATCTTTAAGGCATGCATGGATGCATCCTAAAAATGTGAAAGTGAACACCAGGTTGAAATAATAACTAACTAACGCTATCCTAATCTACATGCATATGGATGCATATGTCGGATTTGTCAAGATTTTACTTTGCCGAAAACATAGCAACAGGAGTGGTCATATGTATACAGGTCCATCATGTATGCACTATATACACATAAACACGTAGCAGAGAATGACTCACTACTATGTGCACATACATACAGTTATAAATCAAATGCAGACAAAGAGAGTAGGGGAAAGTACATTCCAAAGTGTGTGATGCAGTGAATAAAGGGGCCGCCGAGCGCTGCCAGGTGAGCTCAGCCGAGAGGAATGCTAGTAGAGTGAGCGTTTCAGTACAGAGCAGGCCGCTAACAGCTGCATGGCCCGCTGGGAGAGGCAGATAGGGGAAGACAGATTTCGCCCCGTTTTCAGCTGTGAAAAACGCTGAGACTCTAGGCGCTGTGCACATTTCTTTTGCTCTGTCTGTCTGAACACCCAGCTCCTCTTTGGAGGCAACACTCCCGGCCTAGATACGCAGTCATGTGCCATGGCCCTCTGGAGCTGGGATAGCAGGCACGTGTCTCTTGCACACTCACACACACCCACAGCAGCCTGTGCAGCTGATAAGAGTGCCCATGGACAACTCCTTTCTTTAGATCTTATTTTAGCACCTGTCCCTCAGCATCACCGGGTGCTTACTGGCATCTGGAGGGCATTGAGGAAATACATCACTGTAAGAAGGGTGTAAGGGTTTGTGTGATTAGCCTGCCCCAGAATGGACATGCTTTTCAACAAGCCTCTGGAAGAACCAGAGAAGCCAGTCAAGTGGAAAGCAAGGATGTATGTGTGTGTGTGTGTGTGTTTGTGTGTGTGTGTGGACACAGACACACCCTGCAGACGAACACACTCAGTCTCCCACATAAAAGAACTTCTATCCACCTTCCAGGAACAACAAATCCCCCCGTCCCTGGGAATGCGTCATCAGATTATCAGAGGGGAATAATAAAATATCTGGATGAAAATTGCGAAGCCGAGCAGTAGACGCGGAAAAGCCTTCTGTATCTGTTCATCCGGCCCGCGTGAGATGGGGAAAATGAAGTTCCAGTGCGTTCCCCTGCAGTGACAAAGAAAACCAGTGAGGTTATTTCAGAGCTTGCAGTCACTCTGGCTGGTACACAGTGAGGTCAGACTAGGGTGTGTGTGTGTGTGTGTGTGTGTTGCTTGTGGGGGTTGCTCCCATGTAATTGTAAAAGAAACACAGAATTATTGTGTTCACAGTGACACACTAAAACACCTAGTAAGGCTCTAAACACTTTACAGGCTGTAAGTAAATATAATAAAAAACATATGAATAAAATAAAATAAAAAGCTGCAGGCTGCAGCTATTGTGACAGTCCCTTCCCTTGGTTTGAGGGGTATAGCACACCATGGCAACTTCACCCTTCAGCACCGAGGCTGGAGTTGCCAGGCCAGTCAAAGAAGTTTTTTGCAACTCTAAATGTCAGCCTTATCCCATGTGAGTTATCAGGGCCAGAACATGAATTTTCCAAACCCCCTGGCATTGTGCCCCAAAAGCACCGGTGTTCAAACAAGAGGATTCAGGAAGGATTATGTGAGTGTCAGACTCTATATGAGCTGCCAGCAGTGCAGGTGATGCGTGGAATGACACAATGGAGAGCTTAGAGGGGGCACATGCTGCAAACAAAGACTCAAGTAAGAGCCCTGATTAATAAAGCCCATGGGAATATTTTTTAATCTGATGTGGAAAGTGAGTCTCCACTTCCACCTTCTCATCTCTCCTCACTACCGCTTTTTGAGCCATCGTGATGAAAGAGGAACTGACACGAAGGCAAAACTGGGTAATAATGTTGTCCAATGAAATGGAAGAACAGTAAATAATACTAAAAGATACTCCAGAGAGGAATTATGAAGGAATGAACAAACAAAAGAATGACTGAAAGCAAGAGAGAGAGAGTAGAAATCCTGGCCAGATCGAGAGAGGCAAGATCATAGACCTCTAAGGGGGATATTCAAGCCCGCTTCGCTCTGGCTGACATTTGAGATTCCCGGAACCTTGGGGACGCTATGGAATGGAACGCGACAACAATGGAAGCATGCTGTCAGAGCTGAGTGGGTTATTCCCGCATCTGTCACTCAGGACATGAGCATGGACAAACACTCCGAGGGAGCACACCCTGGCTCTGTGTACTGGCATGCATACCCTGCTGATCTGGCCCGGCCTTGTTTAGTTTATTTTCCACACATCACACACAAATATCCACTAAAGTGTAGGGAACCTAAGAAGAATGTTACATTCTCTGTCTTCCTCATGGTTGTCGACCATGATCCAAGTATGAGAGCACTTTGTTGTGCTTTTCAGTTCCACATCATTCCATGTAGATAAGTCATAAAGAGAAAAATAGTCTCTTTGTGTGACTACCCCCTCATAAATAAAATACAAACAACAGTGAAACCACAACCACGGGTGTACTTTCTTACACACAGCTCAACCCAGAACGCCCCCCCACCTACCCCCCAGATAGCAGTTGAGTCTGTGGTGGGCACAGCCCATATCTGGCCCAGATGTAGAGGTTCCTGTGCCACATCAGGGCCACATTTGCCCCAGAATCAGCTGTTGAACAATGGAATTATTATGGAGGCGCAGGGAGGAGGAATCTGAGCATCTTTCTATTACTCTACCCACCATGCTGTGGTTCAGCATGCCACTTCTTGAATGGCACAGCTTGCGACAGCTCGGTTTCCTCTAATCTGGACGAGGAAACAGACAGTTGACAGGATCCCCCTTGCTCGACCAAATTAAGGATTCTGTGTGCCTTGGCCCGAACACTGCTCTGTAATTTCCTTCCAGGTTCTCAGGTTGGCCGTGGAAAAGAGAATGGCGGCAGTAGCACACTAACACCTGTTCTTCAAAGATCCTCGAAGCCTGCAATTTCTCATCTCTCTTCAAGAGGGAGACGGCCTGGGTTAGCACAGCACGGCAGACCGGCCAAGGAGGGGGAAGAAAGTCTTTGAAAAAGTTTACTACTACTGCCATTAAACCACTCGCAGTGGGGCCTTCATTCCACTCAGGGGGGGTCTGGGGTAGGGTACTGCCAAGGAAGTGCAGTCTGCTTCACCCTCAGGCAACAGGAAAACACTCTTCATGGGAAAACAAGACGTTTACGCCATTTGTGCTCATCTGTCAGTCATGAGAGGAAAATACTGCACGAACCTGCAGCTCTCCCTATGGATCTCTTCTCTCCAATTAGCCATAAAAAACTCAGCAGTCAATACACGTAGAATAGCAGCAGCTAATAGAACAACCATTTCCTCCAATTTTTATTTAATCAGCTGGAGTCATCTGTAATGTCTCATGAGTGGGATCGTAAGTGCACAACGGTATCATACAATGCTTCAACTGTGAAGTGAGCCTCATCCAAGACTTGTGACATCCAAAACATGTGAGTGGTGTTTGCAGCCCTCCTCTTAACTTGATTTAAGAGTGTGTGGTGTTGGTGGCTTCAGGGGATGGACACTCTTGACTTGTCCCACAAGCGGATGCCTGAAGCGGCTCACAAAAGGTGGGACAGCACACCCCGGGAGCTGGAGGGCACAGCAACAGCAGACCACAGCAGTCGGGCACAGCAGATCAGAAGAAACGTGGCTCTGGTCTTAGCTTTCGACTCACCATCTGGAGAAGATATCAACACAAGCTCTGTCCTCTGACCTGACCAACAAACACAGAAAGGGAGCACAACGCAGGTGTCCAGGGGGAACACCAAAAGCCCCTGGACCACAGGGGAAGGAATGGGCAGGAATGGGGAGGAATGTGTTGTGTGCCTTGCCTATGTTAAAGGCCATCATCATCACCACCACAACTACCACCACCCACTCTGCATTTCTGAGATGTAACTTAACTTCAAAGGCATGTCTATGATACAGCTGACTCTGGCATACTGTAGATCTGGTTCAGTAGGCCAGGTGGACAGACCTTTCCCTGACTTATCTCCTGTCAGGCCTAAGCTGGTGTGGAGATCTGAGAGTGGTTTTCTGAGGTGCCGCAGTCTGCCTGCTTGAGTCACGACCACGTGGACATATCCCACCCCCCACCCCTCTCACAGTCTCTCTCACACACACACATACACACACACACACCTCTCCCTACCCTTATTTGATGGCCTTCCCACCTCACTCAACTCTCTGGTAGACCAGCACAATGATTATGATGGGGCAGTGAGGTCACCCTGTAAGCAGAGAATTATTAACCTGTAACCACGGAGATGAAAATACATGCCATTGTCTGGAAGTAATTAGGAAAGCCAGGGGCTGTGTGGGAGGGGTCTGAATGCCTTTCTCCTTCCCCTCACCCACAGGCACCAACCATCCATCCCTTGCTCTCATTCTCTTGACCCCTCTCCCCTTCTCTCTTTCTGTCTCTTTTCCTTGTTCCTCACTCGGCCTCTCTTCACCTTCCCCTTGTTGACTTTCTTTTGTTGGCTCTCCCATTCTGTCCTCCTGGCCTTTCTGCTGTGCTTTAGTTTGACAGCCCTGGTCTTTTTGGGTTCTCTTGTAGCGTTCTCTGGCAGCTGGCACCACAGCTCTGTGTGATCCAGGCCCAGGGAAATCAGAAGCACGGTTTCGTTTTTACAGAGAAGGCCTCGGGTGATGAGGTGGTGGACTGCCTGATGGCAGTATGTAAAGCATGCTTTGAATGTACATTTGCAGATACAGTACATACATAGGCACTCCCTACAGTACATTGATTTCTTCAAATGCACTCTAATGATGCTGATGCTGAAGCCTTATTGGGTGTTTTATGCTGCAGCCAGTGTCTCCTGCTCATAACTTCACATTTTTTTAGGTTATGTGTGTGTTCCCTCTGTGTGTGTGTGGGGGGGGGGGGGGCAGTGTGTGTGTTGTTCTTTATACATCTATAAGTATTTCACTGAAGGGCCAGTAATCACAACCAGCATTTGTTTTGGACACGGATTAAAACTATTTCAGTGCTTTTACACAGGCGCTCGTAAATGAGATCCCCCATCAGACACTATACATGGACATGAGTAATGATCATGCAATGTTGAGAAAATTACACAATCTGGTGGTGATTACAGGTTGCGAGCAGGGACACCAGATAAGGCTGAGCTCTGTCGGTGGGTGATGTGGTTATGACAGGGGTTTAGCTTACCGGAATAGGGGGGACTCACCAGGGCCTGACGTGGGGGGTGATTTACAGTGGGAAGGGGGTGTCTGTTATCGGAGAGTGGAAAGAGAACAAGCTGTTTCTGTTCGAGTATATTAGTCTGGCCCTGTTTACATAATGTTTTTAAAATGTGTTTTGGATAGAGGTACATGCGAGCGTAAACAACCTCTTATTTGCATTATGGTCCAATCACTCAGACCACTTTCTGACGTGATCTGGTGACCACATGTTTAGAGTGGAATAAAAACAAGAGTCCCGATGCATCCTTGAAAAGACGTCAGGGACAGCTGTGGGTAGCAATGAAATCTAAACTCAACTGGCCGTTCACCTTGGACGCAGGTAGAAATAGCAATCCTAAAGCCAAGAGTAATCATGGTCTATGAGATGTGGAGTTAAAGGGTGTGTAGAGGTCAGAGTGGGGTCTAAGAGTAGAGGGTGAGTTGTGCTCATTGTGTGTGTGAGTGTGTGTGTGTGTGTGTGTGTGTGTGTGTATACAAACGTGTGTGTGTGTGAACGAAAAGAAAGCATGTAAGTGTTTTGTATGCCTGTGTTCTCTCAGAGCGACAGCGTGAGTGTACTTTGACAGAGTTTCCACAGATAACAGTCATGCACTACTTATCTCTCTCCTCAAACACACACACACACACACACACACACACACAGCCAAGTTCATCAGAGTGTACTGTATTTACTAAGCCCTGGCTCTTGGGAGTGTGAGGTTTTCCTTACTGAGGCTGAGCTGCTCTCTGGAGGAGTCAGAGATAACCCACTGACCTGTGAACCATCCGTCCATTTCATCAGTAATGGGGAACAGCAGCTCTCTCTACTCTGCTGAATTGGAGGAATGCTTTGTACACTGGTCTATAGGCTCTCTCTCTCTCTCTCTCTCTCACACACACACACACACACACACACTTAAACCCACACAGGTGTGGTCCCTGTGTGCATATATTCAAACTCCCCTGAACAAATGCAAGGGGAGTTGTTGAGATGAAATGAGGGTGAAAGAGAAAGAGTAAAGAATGAAAAAAGGAAGAGGGAGAATAGGACAAGAGGAAAGGACCAGTCTTCAGGAAGCAAAGCCTTTCTGGAGAGAAAGAGAGAGAGAAAGAGAGATCTGACCTGGGTGTTCCTCTAATCCTGCCTCAGTCAATGGACTTCAAATGAGGCAGAATGTCAACACAATGGGCCATTGAGCCCGCAGAGACGTTGTGGTAATTGGCAACAAAAAAGAGAGAGAGAGCCGTGTGTGTGGTTCCTCCGACTGGGGCTGGGCGCTGTGCTGTGAAGAGGCTTACTGCTGGGGATGAAAGGGTGAAGAGTTTGGGGAGAGGGGGGAGATTCCACTGTGACCCTGTCAGTGGATTGGGTTGGCGGGAGAGGGGGGGCATTAGAGGCCTCCAAACTATGACAATGTTGTGGCTGTGGTTGCAGGGATCTGAGCTATTTGCACGTACAAGCAGACATTCAAAATAACCCCTCCATGGATGAAAAGAAACGGATACGCGGCGAGTTAGATCTGGTTTTGTTTGCGGCTCGAGAGATACGACGTTGCCCAGACCCTGCCACACAGCTAGATAATGAGATAGGGTCTCATCAGATAGAAATCTCTGCAAGAAATCAGCCAGACCTTAAGAAAGACTGATAGCAGGTCAGACTTTGAGAAGGCCAGACAGATAGGCAGGACCGGAGGAGACGGAGAGACGGCTCACTATGAGATAGCCAAAGATAGGGGATTATTATTAAACTGGGGCTGAGTGTGAAGAGGTTGTGTCTAATGTATGACAATGCTACAATCAAACGATTCAATCTTAGTTGCCTGCTGCATGGGCAGGTCTGCACACATCCTTTATCTTGTAGAGCATTTCGCTCTCTCTTTTTCTCTCTCTCTCTTTGAGAGAGTGTGTGTGTGTGTGTGTGTGTGTGTGTGTGTCTCTGTTTCTACCTGTGTTCTCTTTCTGTAAGATTCCAGAAAGGCATGGTGCTGCAGGGTTGAAGCTGAAGCTGAAAGCTCTGTGTGTGTGTGTGTGTGTGTGTGTGTGTGTGTGTGTGTGTGTGTGTGTGTGTGTGTGACTCTGCCTCAAGGCCTGGAGCACTCCATCGGGCTAAGCTTGCTGGGACAGCACGGAGGCTTTTTACGAGGCCACGCCGACGCTGTGTCAGGCGTCAGTGGCAGGTGTGGATGTGGCAGAGGAGCAGCCATCTGTCCCTGATAACAGCCCTGCATTCTGTTTCCATTCACTCTCACTAATCAGGATGGGAGGAGCCGGCCTCAGTTGCCTAGACCTCACTCTTAGGGAATGACAGATCTTTCTTTTTCCACCACGTTGCAGTTTGTAGTTTTAGAGAGACAAGCTGGACCCACGACTTTAAAGACATTCTAGAGTTAATAATACAACTCAACATAGAACCAAAATGGAAAACACATCAGGAAACAAACAAATGACATAGCATGAATTTGAATGACTGCAGCCAGTGTATCATAAAGCATCTGCAATATTTTCCTGTTTTACAATGGTGTGCAAAGTGAATATCCTGGCATGTGTGTGTGTGTTTGTGTGTGTCTGTGGGTGTGTTAGGAAGACACAGTCAGTCATCTGTGTATTTACGCAGCCGGCCTGTTTACTCTGAATAATCACACATTTACAGCCATGCCTTTGGCTGACAGAGAGCAGCTGGGAAACTCATGGGAGACCCAGACCCCGCCTGTTCTGTCTCCAGACCCCAAACAACCCCCATTACAGCCAGTCTAGTGACCAGCTGCCTGCCTCTCAATCCACATTTGCCAAAGATCTGAACCAAGTGTAAGATAACAGGAGAATTATGATCCGTGTTTTTACAACCGTTTCCCGGTTTTGGAAGTTTAGATAGAGTTGCACTTTGAGGAAACCTTAAGTGATGCAGAGTAACCAACTTACTGAACACCATGAATGTAATGAATGGTCTCTGTCACTTTCTCTAACGGGTTTGTGTACTTTCGAACGGGTGTTTGTTATGTAGTAGGATGTGGTTGTTTATAAAACAGCCGAGTTTCGGCCATTATCTTTTTGCTGACCTCAAGTTCAGTCTTGTCTGAAGCTGTCATGCACATGTGGTCCTCTAATAAAACCATATGGACTGGAGAGAACCCTACAGAATAAGGCTTGCCAGGTGACAGCAATAATTCAGGGAAAATAAACACAAATTGGCAAGAATCCACTTTGCTTCCACTTCATCATCTGTGAAATATCACCACTGATTGTCGTGAATAAAAAAGTCCATCTTGGCTGGAAAACGCAGCTCGCCGCTTGCTGGCTTTTCCTCTGGACTTGTGCTGCAAATTTTAAGCACATAATGTACTCAACTTTCTTCTCCTCGGTCTAAAACCTCATGTCAGTGTGGGAAAAAACACTAAACCACTCTTGTAAGTGAAAAAAAAACTGTTGTAAGAAAGACATGAGGGACACTATACTACACTCATTCCTATACTGAGCTAAACCCATCTCATTTATCATGCCACTCTCCCCTGCCATTCACCCACAGTCTAAGTGGTACTAAGTGGTACTCACGTTGGTCTTGCTGGACACAGCAAAGGTTGCCCTGCTGGAGAAGCGTACAGCAGTGGGGCTGGAGGCCAAGCCGCTGGCGGAGCCTGTGGCCCCCACACAGGGCGAGGAAGGAGTTGGGGGGCTCTGTGAGCTGCCACTGCGGGCTCTAGGCATCTGGTGCTGCCCTGGAACGCTGCTGGTGCCATCACCACTGGCGCTGCCCATGGTGGACTGCTGGAGCTGGGGGCTGCCGGTGCCGCCGAGGAGGGCGCTGCGGTCACAGGCGGTGCCAGTTAGCATCTCCACCTGCCGGGTGAGGGCCTCCAGCTGACTGCGGAGCTGGCGGTTCTCCTGCTGTAGCTGAGCAACGGCACGCCCCAGTGGGCCGCTGACATGCAGAGCCTCTTCCAGTCGCCGCTCTACACCCAGCTTAAAGGCACCCACATCCACGTGGATCTCCCGCACGGCGTCACGGAGCGTGTTCTCGTAGCGGGCCAGCGCCGCACACACCGTCTCCCCGTCGCCGTTGCCGCCGACACCCTCGCCCACCGAGGCCAGAGGACTGGCATCCATCACCAGGCTGTCACTCATCTTCCACTCCACAGGCACCTTTGCAGCCAGAGACCCAACCTCTGGATGCTACAGCCAGAAGACAGTAGCCTTCGCTCTCAACTCCAAACTCCTTGAAAAAAGTTCAACTTCTTAAATCCACTCAAAACAAACAAACAAAAAAGCATCCAACGTTGCTCCTCTAAAAAGTCCTGGTGATGTAAAGATAACCTTTCACTTGGCAGAAGCACAACTTTCAGATTTCAGCCAGTCCTGAAAGAGAAGTTTGCTGAAAATGAAAATCAACGTCTCTTTGCGGAGTCCTTGGCAGTCAGCTCAAGCCTGTGTGCAGGAGAGAGTGAGTGAGAAAAAGAGTGTCAGTGTGGTTGTGCCTGGAAGAGAGACAGCGCTGTCTCTCTCAGAAGATCTCAGTAGTCTCTCCCAGCCTCCCTGTGTCTGCTTTGCACGCTGTGCTGTTTTAAAGCTCCACTCCCTCCGTCAGGTTAATCTCCCTCTTCTCACAGTGCCTGGGGGAGGAGGCACAGGATTGAGAGCGGGAGGGAAAAGGCAGAGAATGAGGGAGGGAGAGAGAGAGAGAGGGAGGGAGAGAGAAAAGGAGGAGGAGGAGAGCCTTGTCCAGTTTTTTTTCCAGCCTTCTGTTGGCTGTTAGAGAGAGTACTCTGTTTGTGTTGCCTCTCCCACCTCCTCCTCCCCCTCCTCTTTACTGGTGTATTTGTGTCCCTGTTCTCTTTGGTGGCATAATTCCTGATCCACATTCTCTCTCCCTCTCTCTCTCTCTCTCTCTCTCTCTCTCTCTCTCTCTCTCTCTCTCTCTCTGTCTCTCTCTCTCGCTCCTTCTCTCTCTTTTCAGTTCAAACTTTCTGTCGTGTTCCCTCTTTCTGTCTCACATACAGTATTCAGTATACAGAAGAGAGCAAAGGTTTCTCCTTCTTGGCTCCCAGCACAGGGTGATCACACCAGCTGTTCTTTCAGTATCTTTGCCACTGGTCAGTCAGCAGTTCCTTCCCTTTTCCCCCCTAATCTCTTCCCCTACTCTCACAGGCTGACACCATTGTGTAACCAGGAGCAAGATATGTTCGTTTCTTCCTGCACAAAAATCCCATTTGAAATGCAATCAGATAAAAATGACTTTGATGTGGGAGAACTGATGAAAAGTTTGTGGAGGATGTTAGCTAGTTAGTGTTTTTTAATAGATAAAACAACCACAAATCACACGCATCAGCACAAAAAAAGTCTGCATTTGATCAGACTTGCATGGAGCATGACATTGCTTGTTTTTATGCTGGTTAATGACTAGAATAATAAAGGAGACAAGAGGCCCGTCTGCTGGGAGCCCTGCTGTAACCGAACTCTGGCAGGGCAAACATTCCTTGTTAGGCCCTACAAAGGGAGAGAGGGTGGGAGGGTTGGTTTTTTGGGTGAGGGAATAAGACCCAGGATACCCCCCCACACACACACACACACAAAATCCACCCATACCCCAACCAACCCCACCCCAACCAAACACTGCAGGCACAATGAGCTGGCTGACAGAGTGAAATAACCTTACATTCCACGCCACTGTTTACAGTAAACACTCTCCACGGCAGGGAGTGGGACAGACTGATTTATAACGGAAGACTGTCAAGGCCCGGGAGGATACTGTCTCAGCCCCCACAAGCTTTACATAAGAGCGCTGTGCGGACATCCTAACTGTCGGTTCGAGAGGTAGAGGGGAAAACACTTGCGGCCCAGAGCCCCTGAGTAAATATGCCATCGATCCATCAGTGTCCCGCTAAGCCCTCTGAGCAGGTCCTGGAAGCGGCCAAAGAGCAAGCAAAGCCCTTCCATTAGACAATGCGCTGCGGAAGATTACACAGTTTATGGAGAGGGCTCTAGGGGGACACTCAGAGAGCAGCTTTCACGTCTGGCCCCTCAACAGCTGCTGGTTTCGCTCAAGTGTTTTTTTTTCTTCTCCTTTTTCTTTTTTTTTCTTTCAGAGGCTGAATATGATGATTTCCATCTTGGGATGACGTCAGTAACCCCCCCCCCCCCCCACCCCCACCCCCAAATTGCGTTCAGCTCAGGTCGTAAATGTCGCTCAGCATTAGCAGGCTAAATGAGGAGGGGTTCACGAACTGTGCTATGCTGTACGTAGCCGCATGGCGCTGCACTGCACTTACCCACCACTGTTTGTTATCGTTACCAAGGACCACTCACCTCTATTCCCCACCAACTCTCACCCTTATCTGATTGTACAGAAGGGAGATTAAGGGGGCGAGATAGGGAGGTTGACTGGTGAGTAACTAAAAGCACCTAAGGAGCTCTGTGCTTCACTGAGTCTGAGCAGGGCCACTGAATCAGCAGAATTCCAGAAAAAAAGGGCCTGTTTGATCACAGGGAAGATCTCTGATAGCGCCGAGTCACTCGGGTGTTGCAACTGTAAAGATGGGGGGGCCACTGTGAAAAAAAAACACATGAAGGAAGCAACAGAGACTTAGCCTGTGACACATACGTGGTCATGATGCATTTCCCACAGCAATTCCTGGCAAGGCACTTCATGGGATCACAGTGGGGGTCTGTGTAACACGTGTGTGTGGGGTGATGTTGACGTTACACAGACTAGCCATAAACACCCCAGCCTTTTTAACACACTTAAACCCAAACAAATCTAGCCAGACATGCATACATTCACAATTCTTTTCCACAAAAATCATTGACTAATGACACTACTTGCATTTGTAAAAAAAAAGGCTCTTGCGTAAGCACAACCGAGCCAGCAAAAAAATGTTTAGCTGTTTTTTCCACAGGAACCTCGACAGGGCTACTGTACTACAGGGCAGAACAAAGATGATGCCCTGATTCAACATCACAGAGCTTGAATATTCTGGTATTATTGTTGACAGTTTGTCAATGAACACGATCAATGACTAAATAAAGCTGGGTAAATATCTAAACCATGTTTCCTCTTTCATAGAGTAATGACATATTCTTTATATAACCTTATTACAGCTAATAGCATTCATTCTTATTGTGTTATATCCATAAAAAGCGGCTGTAGGACCACCAGCACTAGTCATTTCCTTCCTTTCCGTTCTCTTCCCACACTGCTCCCTTAAACCCAGTCAAAAGCGCCTGTTGCAGGGGGCAATAAACATTAAATGGGGGTTAGCAGGTTCAGCCATTAAACCTATATACCCTCACAGCACTGTATACATCCACACGCACACACTACGTCAGCGTGATCTTAAACTCCTCCCCAAAACACGCATAGTTATAGTGGACGTTAAGTGTCTGATTTCTGGTAATCTACGCACAACAACTGACCTCCTCCAATGAGGGACATAGTTGACTTAAGTCCCTACACTCCTCACCTCCCCTTTCCTTGAAGTGAGGTTAAATGTTTATCGACACGTCCATCTGCGCGGTGGAGGAGAGCTCTCATGCTGGCACGGCGGAGGAATGCCTCCTGGCCCTGCTGAGGAAAGACATGGATCCCCGTTGGCTTTCATCCTGGAGAGAGCTGTTGACAAACCACTGATCCCTCAAAACACAAAACCACACTTTTCATCTGACCGCGTGTTTGCGTGTTTGCGTGTGTGTGTGTTGGGCCACGGCGGCTCTTCAACAACAAGCCTGTGTGGCCATGAGATCACCGTTTCCATGGGAACCCTGAAGTGCAAACACATCCAAAAAGAAAACAACCAGCTGATGATGTCATCGTCATTTCAAAGTAGATTTAATTAACAGCACATGGTGCCAAGAGAGAGAGTGAGGGAGAAAGAACTACAGGAACAGACTGAAAGACAATAAAATTGATTTAAGACTATTAGTTTAGTGAAGTTGCCATTGTTGCTGAACAGAAAGCTGTGACATAATCCACCACAAGGTGAACAGGATGTAGCAGGGCTCAAATAGAACAATCCAGAACAACATTATAGTGTGTACATTCTGTGATAGTTTGAAGTGGAGAAGTGGAAAAAAGATGGCTAAGGGTTCTAATGGTCTTATTAAGTGATTTGTGAAACACTTGTTGTAATGCCTTCAAAGTTGTAGTCGAAATAGCATATGTAAGTGAGGGTCAGAGACAGAGGACCCCCTCTGTGTGTTTGTGTGTGTGTGTGAAGGAGGGGACACATTCCCCAAAGCCCAGCCGACCTCCTGAGATCACTGGCTCCGCATAATTACAGCCCTGCTTGCCCTGCTCGGGATGGTGCACAGTGCTGTGGCTCCCACAAACCCCAACTTACTTTCATTGATTTCCGTCCCTCTCTCTCTCTCTCTCTCTCTCTCTCTCTCTCTCTTTTACCGTCTGTGCGTGTGTGTGTCTTTTTCCCTTCTTTATCACATATCCTTAGCACTCACTCCCACAAACAAATGAACAAAAAGAAATGTTGAGGGAAAGACCATTTGAAAGGAAACTGATGTTGTCGAACACATCAAAACACTCTAGAACCATGTCTCACAGCTCACAGCGACCATGCATGGAGAAAAATAAGTGAGTAAGGCAATGAGTCATCTCAGTGCTTCAGAGAAATAGTCCCATCTCTCATATCAACAAAGCAAATCTCACTAGTTTATGTGAATAAGTCGCAGTGTGGCTTTGCCTAGGGACAGCCTACAGATCACACAGCCTCTCACGTACGCCCACTGCACGGCCCTTTCCCGTAAGTGTAGACCTATCAGCCTGTGCACTGCCCGAGACAGCACTGATACCTTGGTGCTGACAGACTCCCAAGGAAGCGAAACAGGGATGATGTCATGCTCTCAATTCCAGCCAAACGACTTCTCTGTCATATCCATCAATTGTTCCCACAATCTCTCTCTCTCTCTCTCTCTCTCTCTCTCTCTCTTTAAACGAGACAGCACGAGCCCTAGATCATGCTCTCTCCCTCTAGCAGGCTAGGCCTGAATCAGCATGACATCATCCTTTCCCCCCACTAACTACTGAGGCGAGGGGCCGTCAACCCTCCGAGGCACTCGCCCAGTCAAAACCATCAGCGCAATTAGTGTCACCAATCAGACACAGATCGCTTCTGCCCTGTGCACTGGAGCTCCCCAAAGGAGGGGAGATTTAGTCAAGGAAACTGGGGCATGGGCTTACCTGGAAACAAAGATTAGCCTCGATTTCTCCGATAGAAAGGATTGTCATGACATTATGGGGTTGTACTCCCTGTGGATTCCAGAAGCTCCAGTTGGGTTTTTCCTCTGAGAAAATATAACAGCCGAGCTGAGCTAAGCAGTGCTTAGGGACGTTGGAACGATACCTTGTTTGGCCCCAGGACTTTTCTCACTCCTCCAGAACCCTCCTATCCACAACAACAGACAACCACATGAGTACGGAGAAGTGCACTCATAAACTTTAATGATACACTGTTAAAACAGACAGCAAGGGTAGAATGGAAGGTTTCATTTGGGCTTTTGTGATTGGGAGTGGCGTTGGCTCGAGGCAAAAACCTGCCTAAAACATTTTTAAGAAATCAAGTTTTTTTTTTTATTTTGATTAATGTGATCCACTGATTGCCAAAACAGTCAGCCGGCCTTGAATCGTTCACTCCCTCTCCCTCACTCTTGACTCAAATGGAGTTAGCTACTAAACAGAGACATAAGTCAGGCTGAGAGCGGAGGGCATTAGGGCGTAGTAAAATGCATCGCACAGAGTTAGCTGTTAGCGGGCGTCAGTGGGAGTCTAACTGCAGCCCTCGGCCCTGGGGCCTTGTCCCAGCAGGTGAATTAAGCTGTAAGCCTGGGAGTGAGTGAGAGAGACAGAAAGAGGCCTATTCACAAACAGAAAGGTTTGTTCTTGCAGCTCCTGGCACGGTTGCAGGGGAGTGATGAATGACATGCTATTGACACAAACACATTTCCGTCTTACCTCAGCACAATAATGTAACTTGCCAACGAGCTTTGCCATTGATGTCTATCTTTGCACTAGCGTGTGTGTGTGTGGGGGGGGGGGGTTTAGCCCACGTCTGCTTGCTACAGGGCGGCAGCTGGCAGGTTAGAATGAGAGTGCATCTCTGATTCAGCTGATAACAGGGAATGAGACGAGGTGAGGTACGTGCCTGCCTGCGTGTGTGCGCTCGCTCACCTGCACAAGGTGGGAAAGGGAGTAGGTGAGCCGAGCCAACAGACAGTAAATCAGCCAGACACCTGCGAGTGATTGTAACACAGCGGTGACCTCCACTCTGGGCACGGCAGGCAAGCAGGCAAGGCAAGCAGCATTCTCCCTGGGCCTAGCAACAAAACAACAGTCCCACCACAGCTGGTCACAGACACAGGGTGTCTATACCCACAGGACCCATTCACAACTGGGTAAACATGCGAAACTGTGCACGTAAACACAGAAAGCTGGAAGGTTTTACCGGGATCGCCATGCTGTGTACAAAGAGGAGCAGGGTTAGGGGGGGTGCAGACTTCAAGGTGGTCTTACGTGGAGACGGGGTGCAAATCACAACAGTCTGAGGGGTTAGTCTGTGTTGGAGCGCAGGCCATCTGTCACGTGTGAACTTGGGGAGGCAGGGAGCCAGAGGAGCCCGGGAGAAGGGGAGTTAAGTAGGGAGGGAAGAGGGCGAGACGCTGGAGATGTGGAGCTTTTCCCATTTATCAGACGCTGACTTATTAATTGCTCAGTTCCATCACAGCCCCCCCTCCCACCTGCCTCCAACCCACCCTCGCTACTAGGACACAGTGCAGTGCGTTGACTCCTAATTCATCAAGAGCTTTGGCCACCCTGTTTGTTTCCCCACCGAGACAATGAGCTGGAGGACAGAGACTCGGCTGATACAGTGTAAACTATGCTAATGTGAGCGTACTTGTTCAGATGTAGTCTGTGTAAGTGTGTGTGTGTATGTGTGTGTAGTGTCAGTGTAGTGTGTGTGTAGACTTGGCCCGAATCTGGCATTACAGGCCGTACGGCTGGCCTCTGCTGACTGAATGTGGCCTCCACTCACGCTGACTGATGAGGATTTAATTAAAAAGGAAAGAAGGCCAATATGCAGAGAGAGAAAACACATAGAAAGGGACCATATTTCCTATTGTGCACTTTGTGTCCGTGTTCCATTATCTCAGACACGTGAGGGAGAGAGGATGATAGCAAAACAGACAAAGCAAGAAGAGAGAGAGAGAGAGAGAAAGTGAGAGGCAGCTCTGATTTACTGGCTCCTAGCTGGCCTGATAAAACACTGAGCCAGTGATCTCACTTCCTGGAGAGAGCTGGGCCTGGGAGGGTGGACGGAGAGACAGTAACCTGGTGAGGGGTTAAGGGAATGGGAGGAGGGGAGCCATTTTCCGTCCTGACAGACTGCTTTACTGGCTGGGAATCTGCCCCTCTGACCTCTCCCGTGTAGTGCTTTAGGGGAGGGGGTCTGATCTTACCCTCTACCCTTCAATGTGCTCTGTGCAGATACGATTGCTGCTAATGTCTTTGTCATTCACAGTCATCAAATAGTCATAAGAACACAGACATCCCAATCATTTGCACAGCAACTGCAATCAACTCAAAAAAAGTTTGGCAAATGTGAATGCGTTAATTAAGACTATCAATCATCATTACAAAGTATTATTTAATAAACACTGATTAATAGAACTGATTTATCAATATACTTGATAAATAGAACTGATTATTCTTTACTGCTAATGTTTTGCATTTACAGATCTATCACAAAAGCCTGGAGTGTGGTGATGACTTGACGTTGTGCATGAATTGTTTCTAGTATGAGTCTGTGTGTTGTTGTCCAGCTCAGGCCAAACCCTCAAGCTTTAGGGGATGTGGCAAATGCAAATGCAAATTGCAAAACAATTTTATTACCAATGATGAATGTGCCTTATTACAGATCCTTGTTGTTGGCACTCCATGTTATTTCCAGTCTCTGCAGGTTAAGTAGCTTCATAAAGGCCTGGAGTCAGCAGAAGCCTACACTCTGAAGAACAAAAAAAAATAGCAAACAGGAAAATAATCTCCAACCTCGTAACCTAAATCTCAGTTTTGACGCGGCCTCCCCCTGCAGCAGGCTCCTCTTATATATCCCGTTAGCTCCGACTCTAAATTACAGCACGGGGCCCAGAGATCAGCGCCTGCCTTGGCAGGAGGAGCCCCATTACTCGCATGGCCAGTGTCAGTGGCACGACTGAGGCTCGGCTTTCAGCTGATGGCTCCCCGCTAATGCAAACAGCATGTGGAAAGCAGCGAAGAAGGCGAATCAAGGCAAAGTCTCTCCAAGGCAGATGATTCACACAATCATCACACTGTGCTCAGCGTGGTGTGCCAGGCAATCGGTCAGCCCTTGACAAGGGTGCGCGATAATAATATAACACCAGCTATGTGTCAGGGCACACACACACACACACTCACACACTCCTATAAGGGCCTCAAAGCTCATCGGTGAGATGGATGGTGGTTTGAAAGAGGAGTGGAGCAGCCTGCTATACCTGCTGTGCCCCATGATCCTGGTTTTATTTGCTGTGAGAGAGGGTATATAGCAAGGGCACGTTTCACTCGTTGTTTTCTTAGCGGAGTCTGATTTGGCACAGATGTGCCGATTTGTTCCACCTCCACTTTAGAAGGGAAGAACAACACATTCAGCTTCTTTCACCCATGGCTTGCATTTATTTTACTGGTCTCTGAATTATTGAATGTCTGACTGAAATACCCAGACAGATTGATGATCTATATTGGCCATTATGAGAAGGCTATTAAGTTGAACAGGCCTATAAAACCATAAACATCCAAAATACTCTCTCCACTGTCCAGAATATGCCTGTTGTAAATAGGTGGTCATAATACTGACCATTTTAAATCACTAAGTAGAGTTCTTCTCATGTGGCTCATTGGGTTATTCTGGTGTCCTCCAGTAACCCAAGCACATATAAATATCACATAACCAGTCGATCACAAAAAGAGATGGCGTCGCTGTGAGATCATGCTGGATACCAAGTGGCCCAGTGTTGCTCTGGCGTTCACGTGCAGGCATGGGCAAATTGAAATGACAAACTAAAGACGTGCTTCAACTCCAAAAAAGTTTCAGTGTCTTCTTTGGGTGCGAGTTAAAGATACAGTTCAAATTGAAATGACACCACTGTGAATGCCGATCTTTCTTCTCAAGGACTGCAGAGGAATTACCCAACTGAACATGAGATCATCCTTCTTTTGGATATTCGAGTCATTGAGTTGAGCAATCTCAAAGAAATGAATTTAGCCATTGTACCCATTTTGTCTCCACCTTTTCATACTCATTCACAGAACAGATAGTTTGTGCAGAGGTGAGATGACACAAAAAACCTTCATTCTGTGGTCTGACGTCAAATGCGCATGGCAACATCTTGTTTTAAGCTACGTGCAACCAGATTGATATCATACGTTAATAGATACTATTCACCCCAAAAAGGATATGCTTCCCACATACAGATTTGTCACTCTAATACAGTGTCTCCCCCTGAATAACTTGGTGCCACGCTGTAGATATTTTGTTGTGCCTCAGTGCAGTGCCATTTTGTGACAGGGTTTTACTGGCAACCACAATCTGCAAAAGTCATTGCCGAGTAAAGCCAGACGAGGAAAAGAGAGCACGTCGCGAGTGTAGAATTTAAAGGGGAAAGCCGCAGACAGATCAACCCAGGCAGACAGACAGATAGAACTAGAGACACAAACTGAATGTGCAGTGATTAAATGTGTATTAGCCTGCCGAGCATGTAGACTGTGGTTTCATGAGCCATGTGAGAAAAAGACGTCTCCCTAGATGACAGCTGATAGTGCAGATGGTACTGGCTCTGATGTGGGCCAAATCCAGTGCATCTTCATGTCAGATTAGAGCCAGAATTGCACTGGTCAGCTGCTGATTGGTAATAGGTGTGAATGGGGTGGGTACCCTGCTCTTGACCTTGAGTTTCCACTCCGCTTAAGTTACCAGAAGACCAGGCAGGCTGCAGGGCAGTAAGATCGGTTCACTTCACTTCACACTCGAGGCCAATCACTGCAATCTAATGATAAAAAGTAAAGAATTTGAACATACAAAGAGAAGAGACTGAATATTGAAACAAATGGTAATGAAAACTCCACTCTTTCCAGTCCTTCACCTCAACAATGGAAAAACAGGGAGGAGTAGATTTTTATGTTTCCTCTATAAAAAAAAAAAACTCAGGAAACATAAATACTTAGGAAGAGTAAACAGTATAAGCTTTAAGACAACTCTTGGACTGATTTCCTTTCAATGGGAGTGTGTGTATGTATGAAAGAGTCTACACCTACAGTATGACTCCACTGATCTGCACCACCAGGTCTCCATACATTTTCTATGACTGACACTCACATACAATACTGACCTTAAATCCAGACTCAGAATAATTGATTTCCCATGCAAAGAAGGGTCAAATGATCCTCGCGCCGGCAAGCTTGCAGGTATGAAACTGGGAACGCGGCCAGGTTTGGGACTGGAAACAAAGCGTTCTGGTAAGCCTCACTTTCACTCCCATTTACCAGTCCCAGTGGGCCTAGCCAAGGGATCAGGGGCCTGTTTGTTTTTAGTGTCTCATCTGTGATCAATCACAGAGACACATGCTCTCCCTCAGGAGATCATAGTCCACTGACGCAGACCCACGAAGGCTGCTAAGCTTCAGGTGAAATCTTCCCAGGTGTCTCTTTTGCATTTAACCCCAAACGTTTGCATAGAATTGATTAAAAGTGGTTTTGAAGTTAATTTGAACAAAAAACATTGTTGGTGAGGGATGAAAACACCCACAAAGGCATGAGCCGTTTGATCCCAGTGCTGCTGTCAGCTTCTCCTCAGAGCTGCTGCACTTTCCTACGGCCCTGACCGACGTCTGACTTCTCCTGACACGTCTGGCATGCCACTTTCCACTGTGTTTCTCCCTTCAGCCCTGGTGTAGGCACGAGAGACTGCATTGGGCCAAACAAAAGTCCCCTTTCCCCCAACAACACCACACACACGCACTCACATGTGAAATGGGATCACACTGCAGACAGATTTGACAAGCCATACACATATCACAGGGCACACAACTGGACACTGGGTTGTTAAAGATATAAACAGATTTTCCAACAAATAAAGAAGTGTGTTTCTGTGTTTGTGTGTTTCTGTGTTTCTGTGCATGGGTAAGTAATATCCACCATACTACTGAAGGGGAGAAGGAAGGTGGCTGAATTCATATAGTGCCAGTGGGGAACAGCTGTCATTCCCAAGTGAAGTGTTTATCGTGTATTAACTATGCAGAGCCTGAGAATGCTAGAAGATGGCACAGGGGCCTTGCGGGCTCCCTAGATGACAAATTAGCCAGGTATATCTTGAAACCTTAGCAGAACCTATAATAAGATAGCGGTTTTGAGTTTCATGATAGCGCCTACTATTTTTATAGACAAAGAGCAAACTAAATCACTTTTGTTCTGGCTCCAGTCAACGCTTGTCACATACATGTAGACAGTACACAGTCAGCGTGTGTCATACGCAAGTCAAAACACTGCACTGGTTCGGCTGGTGACATGTTGTATTTCACACCCGTTCCTAAACAAACCACAGCATCAAAGTGGCCTCCCCATTACAAAAAAAATAAAAATGGATCCCATTAAATTGTTTACTTTGGCTACCAGTTTACCATTGTCTGGCCAACACATAAAAATGGGAGCATTGGTTATTGGCTTAGCATTGTCTTTAGTATATAAACATGTGCTTAATGAATTAAAGCCTTTATTATTCCTAATAACACAAAGAGTATATCAATAGCAGCCTTGTTTAATATATACTCTAACTGGCAAAATACACACAGTATTTCTAATGCCTAGTACTCAAATGTGTGTGTTTGAATTCTACTGACGGGAATTCCTTTCGACAGAGTATGCCTTTGTTCTCCTAATCATAGATTTCCCTACGTTTCTCAGTCTTCATCACATCTGTCTTTGAAGGATTTACCAGAATTTAATATAATACTTTCAAATACTGTATACACTCTTTCCTTTCCCCAACCAAATGATGCAGGTTTATGGTGTATAGACTGCCCCCGTGTGGATGCTGTTAGTACAACTAAATATTATGTATTCTGCATCCTGTACTCTGGGAATTCAAATATACTTTTTAGGGATATACTTTTTTGTACCCCGTAATAAAAATGTAGTCTCTGCATATACCCAATCTGTGAATTAGGGTTAGCCACACACATCAAATGCACAGTGAGTTGACGCACTAACCAGGAGCAGTGGGCTGTCAGCAGCAGTGGTGCCGAGCACTGAGGTGTTTGGTGCTTTGCACTAGGGCATTTCAGCCATGCATGTAGATGGTATAGCTATTTTTCTTTCTCCACCCACATTTTTCCTTTTTGTTGAGAATTGAACTGGCCATTCTTCGGCCACAAGCCTAAAGCCACAGCTGCCCCCACTGTTCTGTGCTGAAAACTGTGGATGCTGATGCAACACTAAGAAACAATTTAACAAGACAATTTGTTTTGGTATCACTTTCAAATCCATTTGGCTGGTATAATGTTATTGATATTATACATGAATGTTTAGACAGCTAGCACAGTAGTTTTACTCTCATGCTCCTCGTGGTTGCTTCACATCCAGCACAGTTCCTTCACTGACATGCTCACTTTCTGATATAAGACAATTCAGTAACCTTTAATTGTGAGACTTTCCTCAATACCATTTACAGCAAAGAACAAATCAAATTTCAACAAATACTTACAATCAGGGATATAGCAGAGCATGTGGGGCTCCACAGACAGTGGTAATTAAAATGCTATTTTTAGACTGATTTGCCAAATGGGGAAAAAAAACATAAAACAAACTTAAATTAAGAGCATTTAAATTGTTAGTTTCTCTGTTATACTTTATGTTTAGTTTTACTAAAAATACTATTTACATTCGCACATTCAAGTTTGTATCTTCACAATTGACTTCTAAATTGAGTACAACAGAACTCAAAACAAAAGAAACTTAAAAAAAACATTAAAAAAAAAAAACAATCAATATGTCTCATTTACATGGGTTGTCCCATGCATTTGAGATTAGTAAACAGTGTACATTCAGAGGATAAAGTCAGAAGCAGCAAGACTGCTGATGTGGTCAGATCCTCTTCTGATCCAATATACTGTATACAGTATCAGTACCTGACCAGCACAGGCTCTTTTCTTGAGCTAGGAGGCCTCTGGAGATTACTTCTAGTGTGTTCAATAGGGTTTTTTCTGTTCAAGGACATGCAGTGGTCTTAGTTATACAAAGGCATCTGAACAATACACTCACAGAGCTTATTTACACACCCTTGTAGGTTCATATACTGTTCTGTGCTGTTCTATTGGGCATATTTATGCCACTGCCATGTGTTTAGACTACTTCCATAGGCATACTGTGTATTTGTTGCTTTGCATCTGTAAGTCATAAAGCTCAAGGCCATATAGAAGAACACATCCGTTAAACATCAGGTGGCAGAACTTATTTATTAGTCTAGATCACATATTTCGTTTTAAAAATTGTGGAGATTCACCTTACCTTATTTGCTTCTTTTACTGAAAGAGGAAAAATTAAACGTAATTGAATTACTATAATGCTGGACATGAATCTGTCTGGGCAAAGTAAATAAACATGTGTAGTGTAGGCATCTGTCCCAAAATATGCAAGTAAAAAGGGTGGCTACAATCCTTTACCTGCATGTAGTTTGGTCAGCAGTAAGTACAGGATTCCAATCATAGCCAGAATCAACCCAATGGAAAGTATGTACCACAGAATTGAATCCTCCTCTGCAATGCAAGAAAGATAGGGAAAACACAATTACTAGAGCCATTTAATCTGCCAAACCTGAACAGGAAGGCTGTGATCTTGAAGGGATAGTTCGGTTTTTAACACATTGAGCCCCTTTCACAGGTTGTCTAAAATGAAATAAAGTGGTTGACACCAAAATCTTGATGATTGCTCCTGTCTCGGCTATTTGGGAAATATAGAATCGCCTCTGCCTGCTTTTAAAATGGCTAGCAATGGGCATGTGTTGTTTCTATCCTTAAAACACTGGTTTTGAAAAAGTGCTCAAGGGCTCAAAGAACAATTTATGATGATCAAAAAATGTGTTCCATGGTTCCTTAAAATCTGTTTTTCTCATAGAATACAAAGGGAGATGAACATCTTCAGCTTTCCTAATCCCAAAAATGACTCATTCACGCAGTAAATAATCACAGCAATAATCAGTAAAATACATATTTTAATAAGTTGTTAATCAGACATCCTGTAGATAAATATGAATTACGATGTAGGTTGAAAAGGAAAAATCACTTTCTGTCAATGTGCTGACAGATGCAAATCTTACCTAAATATGTCAAAGCTCTTCAAAACAAAAGCAACTCAATTGTATTGCATACACAGTAAATTTATGACTGATATACCATGCATGTGCCCCTGTGCCAGCCCGTAATATGCCCAGATTTTCAACTTTTGTGCATCACCCACAGTTCCCATGCACGAAATTACAAGAGTTCTATTTTTCCACGCATTCTGCTGCAAGCATAATCAAGTCTCCATGGACTTTTAACAAGAGCTTAGGCAGCTGGTTTACACAGGAAAAAGTTTCTGGTGTGAATACACACCCACACCATGAACAGGCAGCCAGAAATGTCCAGACTTAATGTGATTGAGGCCTAAGACCAGGCTGGTCAGTTTCTTACCTGTGACACTGAGGGTAAAGCTTTTCCTAATAGGCACTCTCAGAGAGGCATGTGACACACGGCATGCGTAGCGGTAGCCAGAATCCTGGAGCGAGGGCTTGAGCTGGAAGAAGGCGGAAAGGGAGTAGGTACCGTCCAGGTGGTGGCGGTGGCTTGAGAACATGATGTTCTTCAGCACCTCAGGAATGCGGCTCGCACCCGGGCTCAGAGACTCTTTAAGCCACTCCATGTGCACGTCCAAGGGGTAGTAGCCAGTCGCCTCACACACCACCTTCTGTTCACTCCCCACGGTCAGGGACAGCTCAGACTGCACACTGAGCGACACTCGTGGAGACTCTGAAATAGAATGTTATAATGAAGATCTAAGAGCATATCTACGCAATGTCACAATCGAAGTGAGCAAGACACTGAACCCCAAATTGCTCCTGGTGGCAGGCTGGAGCCTTGCATGGTAATCCCCTCTACTGGTGTGTGACTGTGTGTGAATGGGCGTGTGATTGGGTGAATGCCATAGCAGGCAGCGCGTGTAGATGCAGCGGCCTCTGGGGTCTCTGGCTCTCCTGACCGTGCGCATCACTGTGGGATAGCAGAAACTTAATTTCGATTTCTCTGTATGTCCAGTACATGTAGAGAATTGACAATAAAAGAGACTAAAAAAGAAAGGTCAAAAGTCAATTATGGGTTGTTTCTGAAATGGCTTCAGTTGGTGTATTTCAAAAATGCTGCCCAAGCGAAACACAGCTGGACTCATCCCTTCTTGTCAAAACTATTTTTCTGACTGGCTGGAATTTTTAACAGGTCCATTTTCTGTTCCTGGACTGTGCCCACCAGGGCTTATTCATCATACATACAGAGTAAACACAAGAGGAAATAGGCACAATAAGGAAAAAATTATCTAACAAAATCTGCAAAATCATAACTTGAAAGAAAGATTACACCTATACCAATACATATGTAAAGCTATATCTTTGCTTTCCTCACCCATGATTTGCAGAGGGATGTCTAGGCTGCCGTAAAGTGGAGGAACGTAGACTGAGCAGGTGTAGCTGCCTTCACTAGTATGCTTTGTAAGCGGGATCTTGAGAGAGGCGTCTCCTCTGCTGTTGATGGTCTTCACAGAGACACCACTTCCCTCACTCTGGCCTGTGCGTCTGGAGTAGCTGAAGAGCTTTGTGCGTTCACCCCTGCGTTGTTGCCGCCACTCTACGGTGAGCTGAGTTGACTTGTGGTCTACAGCAAACTCACAGTTTAAGGTCTGCTCCTTTGTCAAGCCAACATCCACTGTGGGGGTGTTGCTTAGCACCATCATCACAGCTGTGCAAAAAATACACAAATGACAAGAATATAAATGTATATGTTCCCTGCCAAAAATCATTGTTGTGCTGTGTGATTGTAGGCCTACCTGTGGTACTGATAGTGTCTCTATCTGCAATAGAAATCCTCTGTTCTGAATCTGGCTGCATGCCACTGGGGACATTGGGGGTATGTCTGAGGAAAGTAGTGATAGCAAATTTGCCCTCTGTGTGGCGCAGTGTACAGCTGAACCATACGTCGTGCTCTTGTGATCCCAGGCCAGGCCAGCGCACATAAATTCCATCAGTGCTGTGCCTGCGGATCTCGCACTGAAGTGTGTCCACATCACCTTTGACGTACCGTCGCATGTCCACCTTGGATGCTGAGATCAGCGTAAATATTGTCAGTTACTGTAAATGCTAAGCATTAAGACGCACAAAATGAATGTTAATTAACCCTTACCTGTAATGAGAAAAGTTATCAGTTCAGAGTGCACAAGACCGTCACCGGCTTGGCCAAACTGCAGCCCGGCATCTCGATATTGATGCTTTGTTTCTCTGTGTCCTTCTTCGTTGATCTCGAAGTGCTCATCTATAAACTGACACGGTAACCAGGGTACTTCATGTATAGACTGCGAGCACACTGTAAAAGCGAACAGGAAACAAGAACGAACCAAAATTGGCGTAAAAATAACTACATAGCCATAGCAATACAATAAGCTATATCTGAAAGCTGTGAATGAAGAAATACTTAAAATTATATGATGCACAAAACAATATTGACAAAATTACATTGCTAACGCGTCACCTGTGAAAAACAGCAGGGGAAGACCACCAAAAATCAAAATCATTTTTGTGATTTCAGTTATTACAGTATTATGCGCTGTTGCTAGCCAATCCATAGAGCCCAATGTTCACCAACTTTCGCTTTCAGTTCATCTGAGCTGTCTGATGGGAGGAGTAGGTCAGTTAAGGATCACGTATAGGCCCTACTCCTGCACAGTAACTTCGCCTAGCTTTTCAGCTACCAGCAACAAACTATTTACAGCATCTCTCTGCAGCCTTGTTTGGTTTAGGTTGGACAGAACATTCCCTCCGCAGAACATTCCCTGACTTTGACAAAACAAGTTACACTTGTGGAAATGCAGCCATACTGCACTTGTCCAGTGCGTGGCACTATGCTTTCAAAGAGCAACGTCTAGAAAGCGCCAACTACTCTTGAAAGTGATGTCAGAGTCATCGATGGAAAGGATTTACTTCCGAAATTTAAACGAAGTGCGAGTGGAATGAAATGCGTTCACGCGTTTGCTAAAGGTTCTTCTAGACATTTAGGTTTCATGTCGGATATTTAATTACGTTCTCGGTATTTAACTTTTCTGACATCCGTCACATTCAGCTATGTTTCAAGGTATGTTAACATAAGGCTGTGTACATCTAACTTTAACTTAAGTTTTTTAGCGCATACTGTGAGTTAGTGGCCTAACATAGTGAGCCTGTTGAATACACCAACGTTATGTCAGAAATGTTTAGTATGGGTCCCCAATAATTTCGTAACTTGAATATATTGGGTGTATATATTTACCTATGAAAACATACAGATTATGCAGATTTGTGGCGTTATGTAACGTTAATAAGGTAATCATTTGGTCTTCAAATAACTCTGTATTCACTGTATGCGGCATCCAGAGCACAGTGAGGGGATCTCTTCATGCATAGATCTAATTCACGTAGGGAAATGGATGTTCAACCACAGTTCGTTGGGATAAAACACCCTTCAGTCACAAGTCTAACCAAACCGAACAAATAGGTAGGGCAACTGCCTGTCTTGCTGCAGGTATAGGATATTCAAGATGTAGAATGTCTCAGGGGATATACAGTTGTTAAGTTAGGAAGCTCACCTTTGGGGTGAATCAGAAAAAAATAATGAGCCAGGGATTATTTCCAACATCAAAAGCAAACAATGATTGGTGAAGCATTCCGCAGTCCCACAACAATATTGTGGAAACGCTTACCTATGAGGCCAGAACTGCTGTGACCCCTGCAATGAACAGGCACCCTCCTCACTGGCCAATGATTAGGCCTAATCAGTCATGTCCATTAATGCAATTCTTAAAATTGGTCTGAAACTGATCTCACTGATATTGTTTTAGGCTACATTTCTTTGTTGTTATAGTATAGAGTCTTTATTCATATTGCATTGAAATATCCCACACAGACTTAGCTGCTGGGCTGGGCCCTTATGGTAGGCCTTGTACTCTGCATTACTCACTCGAAAAGGGCCCCACATTGCGCAGCCCATAGTGTGAGTCCTGCTTGATATTTGTGATCCTCCTTTATCACAAAAAATGTTGGTCACCTGTGGAATTTTCCATTCGTCCTCCTAAGTCTAAAAAAAGGGGTTTGGGCTTTTGAATTGTTTATTTTTAGAATGTAGCTTGTTCCAACTATTTTTTCCCCCGTATCTCTTATTCTACCGTTAAAAGGAATACACCACCATATAGGGAAATGCAGATTTCCCCTCAAGTTAAATCCAGTTGATCCAGCTGTTCTCTGCGTCTCACACATTTAGCTCCAGCCTAGCGAAGATAATTAAATCTGATTAGACCATTAGCATTGTGTTAAAAAATCACTTAGAATTCTGATATTTTTCTTAATTAAAACTCGACTCTTCCGTGGACCAATAGAAAATGAAACAAAGCCATTTTCAAGGCTCAGATTAAACTTCTACATCTGTTAAGTAATGCCGCCACTAACCTCATGGTTTGTTCTTGAGTTTGTTTGTTTTTTTTTAGAGTAAGTTATTATGCTAATTGTGCCAGTTCTCCATATTCCATCTCTTGCTAAATGTGCTTCAGCTGTGTTCCGCCCTTTTTTCACTCCACTCTTTCGTCATAGTTTCTACATGTAGCTTTTTTAAGGATGTGAGGTGTGCACCCTAACCTCTTCAGCTTCTAAATAAGCCAAGCGTAGTTGTACAATTAGTTGTTTATTGTGCTCTGAATAAAATGCCATATTTGGTTTTCTTTGGCCCAAAAGTAGCATGTGTTTTTTGTGTGCAAATAATTGCTTTATGTATTAATGGTATGATGTTCAGCAAGTTATGGCTGAAAAGGCAAATTATTTCTCAGACCATCTGTAGTTCACTAAACCCATTTTGAGACCCATTGTATTACACATTATGACTGTCATGTTTACGTATTTACAGAACCATGGCTGGAGGGGGAGATGGCTGCATTGCTCCAGGGTGGATTTCTATTGGCAGATAAGCTCTGTCAGGCAGGGTCACTCTCTGCTTTAAAGAAGGACGAATGGAGCACCTTTGGCCGGCCCATAATTGACTGCTTGAAAGAGCTGCTCTATGGACAAGGGCAAAGTGAACATACAGAGCCGGTCTATAGAAAAAAGAAGATTCTCTGTGTCATATGGAGTAAGCTTTTGGAAAAAGAGAGAGGAAAAGACGTTGAGATAAGCTGGCGGGAAAATGCACTATTTTCTGTCCTTAATCAACTGCCTGACATCAATCGCACAGTGCTGTTTGAGGTGGTAAAATCAATGGACTTCTACAGAATATATGTGGAGTTGCTTTTGTGTCTTCAACAAGCAGACCTGTGTCTAGAGGTGGATTCCCTCGTCCAGTATGTCACCACTGAAACAGCTCCTGAGGATGCCAAGCTCCTGCTGGAGGTGTGGAGGGGACTGTGGAGGGGCAGCTGGGGAGGAACAGAGACCTTTGATACTGTCTTTGCAGACCAGTTTATTGAGGCACCATCTCAAGCCCCCAAACGAGCAAGGCTTGACCCAGAAACCTCAAGCAGAGGTGTGATATGCAATTTCTTTCAAGCTGTGAGGGATATTAAAGACAATATCAATTCATTTGATGTATGCTGTTTTGCCCTTTCCAACTGCCTTGACTCCATTCATACTTCATACTTGTTAGGCCATCAGGTGGAACTGTCTTCTCATCAGAAACTGGAGAGACTTTCAGTGGAGGTGGCTCTTGCAAAACAATATGAGAGAGCAGAGAAATTTGACCTTGTGAAGGTAATTTGTGAAGCACAGATGGACCTCACTGCTGTTGAGACTCCCTCAAAGGTTAAGCCTGCTGGACTCACCCTTACAAAGGCTATGCAGACAACTATTTGCCTTATTAAAGTGTGGGAAGAGAAAGGATTGCTGAAAGTGCCAGATAAGAGTACCCACTCTAGGAATGCACTAGTTCTGAGGAACAGCATTCATAGAGTACTTCAGACCCTGGATCAGTGTTCTGAGTTAGAGACTGAAGAAGATGAATGTGCAAATGAATTTAAGAACGCCTTGAAAAAAATATCAGAACATATTCCACAAAATGAACCAGCAAAGACATATTTTGAAATGGCCTCTATCGCTATGATTATCATTGACCATCGCTTGGAGGGATTTCAGCAGTTTATCCCTTTATTTGTTGCTGATTTGAGTTGGTCTCTTGATAGCAATGACTGGATCAGTTGTCTTGAGAGAAACAAGGATGTGTTGAAAAAAAGGGACATTGTAATGAAGTTGGTTTCTATTCTCATTGCCAAATGTCAAACCGACGAGGATATTCAGAACTGCAGAAGACTTAAAGATCTTGTCGTCGAAGTCTTTTGTGAATTTCAATTATCAGACAAGAATGACACACTAGTTGACATGATCAGTCTTTCAAAAAAGGGCCTGCATGGACATCTGCCACAGGCTCTATCAGCTGGATTTAGTGTAGAGCTTAACCTGGCATTCAACTGTATTATCCAGGGAGAAGCACAAAGCAACTCTGACTTGGCAGTGTCTGCCATTGCTCGTGTTGCGTTTCAAAACCCAGAGGCCACTTTACGTCAGTGCTGCCACCTAGCTGTTGTGAATCTGGGAGCTCATATCCATCTTAGCAAAATTCTAAAGCGCCTTTCTGGCCTGGGCATTCAGCCAAGTGACAAGGAGAGTAGGAAGGACCATGGAAGCTTATTGTGTCACTGTCTAAAGGAGACTGTTAAAGATAAATTAGCCTCTTCTCAAGAGCAGGAACAGTTCCTTCAGTTTCTGGGTGCCATGATGGAGCCATTTTGTGATTCTGGCTTGAGTTTTGTCCCACCTTTTGATGTATTCCAGACCTTCATTTTACCTTACCTCTCCTCCCCATCATCACACCACTATAGCCTGGAACTCTGCTTGAGGTTACTTCACTCCACCCTGGTTCTGAAACCCCAGGATGGTTCCTCCCATTGGGTGATGGACTGCTCTCCCTTTCCCCTCCTCTACTGTCTGTGTCAGTTTTTGAATGACAGTTGCAGGTGTTGGGAGGTGAACTCAGATTCTATATATGTATCCATGGAGTCGAAAGAGATTCTGACGTCCATTCTGAAATCATTGAGTGAAATAGTTGGCGAGGAGGTTGCAGCAGCACCCAGTGCCTGGTCCAGAGCACTCTTCTGGCTTTACAGTAAAGTGGAGGTTCTAGATTGGACTTTGCGTTTCCATCTGAAAGCGTTATGGGGGAATCACTTTAAGAATGAGGTGCCAAGTTCACTCCTAGAAGTGTGTGATCTGCCAGAACAGGAGTGGTCTGGCACTAAGTTGGATCAGTATGGACAGGGCACCGGACTTTTGGCATGGCTGGAGTGCTGTTCCATCTCTGATGAAATTCAGAACTTGATGCTAGATTCCCTGTCTCTGGATCACCTCTCGCCAGACACTGTCAGCATGTTTAGCAAAGGCTTGTTGCTGGTCCTTTCACAGACTCTTCCGTGGTGCACTTTGGGGGAGTGGGCCAGGCTTGTCCATGCAGTGAAGCACCTTCTGATCTCCAGGCGGCTCCATGTGCCTTACTCTCTTGAGTATGCTGAATTCCTACCCCTACTGGACCTTCGGGCATTTGCCAGTGAGCTTCGCCTGTCGGTGCTGCTGCTGCGAGTTTTCCAGCTGCTTTGTAGCGCAAGCTGTGCAGATTGGCTCCCGCTATCCGGGTGGGCCCATGTAGCTCGGCTCTATGCCAGCACAGTCAGAGATACACTGGACTCCTTGAAGGCCAAACTCTCACACAGCAGCTCATCTTCAGGTGAATCGAGGCCCGACAGTGAGGTGGGCAGCCAGGAGGTGCTGTTTGTTCTGACCCAGCTGTTCTGCCATGTGATGCACATTCATGTGATGATGCCCGGCCATCTGGAGCCACTCTTCCTCTGCGCACTTGAAATCCTGGCGCTCTATGAGTCCACCCTAGCAGCGCACCCAAAAAGCTGCACTTCTGTTGAACGTGATGACACAAAACACTTTCTCAAAACTATCACAGACAACCTGGACAACGAGCACATGAAATCTGTTCTTCAGCAGAAGATTACTCAGCTCTGATTTAATTACAGGAAAGTTTATTTTATAACTTTAGGATCAGCTCTTATTTGCCTTCAAACAGCAGTTCATACTTGACTGATTTAAAAATGTATTGTAGAACTACAAAATCAGTTTAAATATCAGATTTTATAACAATTTTGTTAAAAATATAAAATAAAGTACCAAAACTTGTGTCTGTTAACTGTTCTATTATACTGTTCACAAATTCTATATACAGATTAGTATCACAAATTAAAACCCTCGCAATAACTTTTGCATTGCCAAGTATTGTGAGGGAACGCAAAAGTTATTGCAAGGGAACGCAAAAGTCTGGTTCAAAAATATTCACCAACATGATACTTCCTGGGCTCCGTAGCATTACTTCCCTAAAAGTAAACAAATCCCACATACCTTAAAGAATAAGTTATTCTTTAGAGATCAGTGAAATTTCACCCATTATCAGAATATTGGCATTAACTTCAGTGAACATTCTGGAATGTTCCCTGGGTTGCTGTTTTGGCCTAGGTTAGGCTACTTGTTGGCCAGTGGTTTGACATATGAGGACATCATCACCAGATAAATAGGCTATCCTATATACATGGTATAAAATATAAAAGGTTACAGTGTTAGGTTACAAGGTTACAGTTCAACACACTTGGGTGTCCCAAATTACCAAAACTGATTGTGACAAGTCTAGTGAGTTATCTGACAAAACATGAAGCTAAGCCTACTCCACCTAAATAGGCCTATAGGCATGATGCAGATTCCTTATATACTTAATTCCTATTTCTGATACATTAAAAAATGTCTCATTACTAAGTTATGTTCCCCGAATTCACCCTATGGGAAGTGTATTTCAAAAACTAAACCAAAACAAACACAATTAAGGGAACAAAGACAGACGCAACATGTTTAAAATAGGCTATTTTAGCCTACATTATCATTGTGACAGGTGCAGTTGGTAAAAGGTTGACAGGTCAATGTTCTGCCATAGTCCGAGGGTTTTCATGTTTCATTCGTTTTCACAGTAGGCTACATTTTCAAGACACCCGGTAGACCTACTCGCCATATAAGTATGAATGCACTGCAGAAGGCCTATAGGTGAATATTTTGAGTCATGTCTATTACTGATGACGGTATATCTGTTGGAACATTTACGCAGGACCCATTGTAGAGGCTCCCCCATTTCTTCCACGTACTCCTCGATGGTTTTGCCCCGTAGCAAATCAACCCACGTGAAAAGGACAATTACATGGCTCCATATGTTCCCTAACAAGTTGATGTGTTTTTCCACCGCACGTCTGTCTCTTTCCTTAAAAGAATCCGCAGGAATAGTCAACAGAAAGACCCGCGTGCCATAGGAAGTCAGAACTGAACTGCGGATAATTTCCTTCCTCACCTGTTCGGGGCAAGCAAGAAAAAAGGCGCTCCACCCAGGAGTGTCGAGAACACCCACCCGCTGGTCGCCAACATAGCCTAAGGATCTTTCCGACATTGTTGTTTTTTCTCCCGTTTTAAATACTTTACCCCCGAGTATGGTATTTCCCGTGGAACTCTTGCCCGACTTTCTTCTTCCTAAAAGCACCATCCACAACATCGCGTCTGTGTGGTGTAGGCTACAGCTGAGGAATAAAAACAGAGACGAGTCCCGTTAGTATTAGTAAGAAATTACACTATTGTAGTCCCTACGGTATTATTGATGTATACAAAGTTTTTTTTCTGTAGTAGCCTATATAAAATATTCTGGACGCGAAAAAAATGCCAACCAAAACCTGATTTCATTTCAATCAACCCCAGGGACATCCAGTTGAGGTATACACTATACCGACTAGATTTGGCAAACGGTAGGATACTCAAACTCAGGAGATGTACTTATCGCAGAAGCCATTTGAAGTCTGACTTCTCCCATTTTTTGGTTATTGTTAAACTCCAATTGAGTAAGGGCTTCAAACTTGCCTAAACAAAATTGCCCTCTTCACTGTTGGGTGATCGTGGTTCCTGTGGTAAACTAACTTCCGCCTGACATAAAAGTAAGCACAGTAGACTGACCTTATGACTGTCATTAAGCTGATTCCAAAGAAACTGAGGAAGAGATAAAAAAAAAAAAAAAGGTTGGACTCGCAGTAATGTCAACAGTGCCACTACAAGATTAAAGTAATCGTTGAGAAATTCCAGTTTGTTTGAGCAGTAAGTAAATAATAGCACCCAATAACTTATATTTTCCCCTTTCTGACATTTCTAACCTTGATCTAGTTACATCACATGTTAGATGCTTCATTCCGTAGTATAATGCTTTATGAGGAAGACAAATTTGTTATATGTATAATTTTTATTAATATTTTTGACTGCAACTGTTAAAAAGTGTGACTTATATCACATTATCAACTGTAAGCATAAATACCCTTTCTTTTTAAAACCATTTAAATGAACTGAAAACAGTAAGGGGTCATTTTCAGCACCACTGTATAGTACATTCTCTATATTGCACCATATATAAAAATATACAGATAGTGTTTTTGTTTTTCTCCAAACATTCGTTCCATGTTGTTCAATGGCATGAACTCGAGGACAACCCAATCCATACTGTCAAGACTATTATTATTACGATTATTATAGTTATTGTTGTTTGGAAATGGATTGTCCTCTCATTCACAGCATTTCAAAAAGATCAGTAGCAGCCACACTGACAAGGAAACAGAAAAAAAAATGAAACACTTTACTAGATGTCCTCCAAGTATCCACCTGACTCTTGTACCATATGACCTGTTCCCTCGTGTTCTCAAGAGAGAAGACATGGAGGAAAGGTGGGCAAAACAGGAGCAAAAAAGGAGGAGTGAATCTTCTGGACAATATGCACATGTACAAGTAAGTGTCCGTGTGAAAAGCAAACATGGTAGTGTTGAGGATTAGAGGATAAATACAGGAGTGTATATCAGTGAAAAATTGTCAGTTATTTTGCAACATTGGGAGAGGAAGTTTGTTGCTTAGACACGCAATCCTCCCTACTTCCGTTAAGGAGCTTGGTAACAGTTCCATCTTCCAGCAAGGGAGAGGGTGGAGTGGGTACAAACACTTAAAAAAAGCAACAAAAACAAAAGACCCAAAAACAAAACAAAAAAATAAAACTAAGTCTGTAATATTGAGGCGATCTCGAACAAGAAGAAGGCGCAGTCGGGATGAGAGTTCTGTTGCAGTGCATAGAGGGGGGGGGGCCTTGAGAAAGAGCCTCCTAGGGGTTTACTCCCTGTAGATGACCCCGTGTGCTACCCTCAAACACACACACACACACACACACACACACACACACACACACACATTCAAAGACACACATGCACACACAAACAAATTCAACAGGCCACCAACAGCCTCCTCTGGTTATGCTGCTCCCGAAGCCAGCAGAGGGAGCTCCAGCCCTCCCTGCAGGGGGGCTGGAAATAGCCTCTTGAGAGTGTGGGTGTGCGGATGTGTGGCGACACGTGATCTTGAGTGTCTGTTTTTGCTGTATGTGTGTTTCTACGTGCATATATCTGTGTGTGTGTGTGTGTGTGTGTGTATGTGTGTGTGTATGTGATGTTCCCCAAGGGGCCCATGCTGCTCCCCCGAGGTGCTCCCACTGCTGCCATCTCAGCCCCTCCTATGAGCCCCTTCAGATGCGAGAGGACGAGGCCAGCTCGTAGAACAGCACGTAGCCATCACTGCTGCGTACTTGGCTGGAGGACATTGGCGTTACTCTGTAAAAGAACAAACAGAGAAAGAGTCAGAGCGAGAACGAGGAACAGAAAGTGATAAGGAGGGGAAAAAACTATAGAGTAAATCCATCTTAGATAATGTCCATAAAAACACTGGCAACCTGTCACAAATAGGCTACAAATAGATAGAAGCTTAGAAAGCAACAACCTTTTGTTAGTCTTCAAAACTGCTCTGGGTTGAAAAGGAAAATGGAGTGAAGCACAAATATGCAGTTGGTGCTGGCCTGCAATCTAAATGAGATCTCCCTGGACTAGCCTATGTCCTGGCACATCTGAGCAGAAGCCCTGAGGCACATCAAAGATGGCACGTCATGAGGCACAATTCGCTTGGTGTGAATGAGCACTGTGGAGATTCAGTAGGCGGCCCAGATGGCCAAGAATGGTGGAGGCTTTTGGGAAGGTGGTGAGTGGGAGAGAGGCAAGAGCAACAATAGCAGCAGCAGCAGAGCGCACAGAGAAAGAATTTAGAAGAGAGAGAGAGAGAGGTGTAATAACATTAAAAGAACAATATTTAATACAATACAATAATGGCATGGGCCACCATGGGATCTGGAAAATCTGTGCTTTTGAGAAACTAATGAAATTGTCTTGAGCATGTCTGATAGGTGGAAATGTGTGAGTTTCATAGTTTACTCAGTTCATTCGATTATTTAACTGGTTATTCCCTCTGCCAAACTCACTCATACTTGTGAGCAAGAGACTGAGAAGGTTTTAAGCGTGGCTGCTTGGACACACACACACATGGATGGCCATGCTAACTCGTGATTTCTCCACAGTTTGGGTTTAAATAAGAACTGTTTTTTTTTTTTAAGTTTAAAAATGTAGACATATATCATCCCTATATATCTATTGATTTAATTCAAGAAACTCTTAAGGTAGGCTGATGCTTTCTGTTAATATGTACGTGTACACCTAGGCTTCTTAGTAACAAGGAAAGATTTATCCTGTAAATTCAAATTGATCTAAGCAGTACATTAGAATTCAGTACGTCATCAAAGTTATGTGTAAGGCACAAAAACAAAGATAACTCTTTCATGACCAAGTTTAGTCATTCCCAGTGGAGATCTGCTACAGAAGGAGACCAAGAGACAGAGCTGGGTACCTGGAGTCGTTGAACGTGTACCACTCTCCTGACGTGGGGTTGCGACAGTAGGCCGTGTAGTGGCCTCCCATGGTGGTGCCTGAATGGTTAGACACTGCATACAGGTTGTAGACTGCATCAACTGGGGAGGACGAGCGAGACAAAACAGAAGCCGAGTTAATAGTAGGTAAAGTAACAAAAACCTTTTTAAAGTCCTCACCGCTAACGGAACTCACCACAGCTTCCAGAGGCAAATTCTCTAAGGTCCAGGTCCTTCAGTGGGAAGTTTACAAATGTGGATAGTTTGCTGGTTCTGACCCTGGCTTCAGAAAAACGTTTCAGATCTGGACAAGGAAAACTAGTCAAGGCAAATGCCTATTCCTCATAAAGCGCGAGCAAAACAGATATGTGTTTAAAAAATAGCTGAGACAAGAAAATGGAGGAAAGCAGACAAGTCCATTACCGCTTCATTAATGATCAGACCAGATATATGGAGTGAAAGGTACACACATCACACACAATTCATTCATCTGGTAAAGGATACGTAACACTAAGATTTTAGGAAACTTCTGTACTGTGAACTTCTTTGTGCATCTTCTTCTTGCCTTACACCTGTAGCAGGTCTAGAATGGGCAACAAAAACAAGAACGGGACACTAATGAATAGGTTGTAATCAAATCAATGTATAAACACTGACAAAACACTTAGTTCCTATAGAGTACCTGGTCTAAACAAGATGCATTCCATTGGTATGAGCACTGAGATACTGTAATCTGTCCTATGTCATTTACAGCACGAAAGTGAGTTAACTTGTTGCTAGGCAACACACAATGCTTATGCTGGCACTCTATATGTGGGTGGAGGGCAAAACATAATTTTGAATAGTCTTGTGTAGAGTACTAAGATAAGACAATGACATTCCCTCTCAAACTATTGCAAACATGCATGTAACCTTCTTTATCATAGAGGTGAGACCTGGGCATTATCATTAAGGTGAGACTTACAGGCTTCTCATCCCCGTCCAACACGTCTTCTTTCGTGAAGAGCCTCATGCAATCCATCAGACTCACCTCTCCATAGCCCTTCTGGACAGAAACACAGGCGCATATAGACACACATAAAACACACACACATACACCAGCAACATACATGTGTGCAAACATACACATGAACGCACATAAAGCCCACATATAAACAGAACCACAGGAGAGAAACCAATTTAGTTTTTTTTTCTCAGTCCAATAGTTTAATATTAAAGTCACAACACAGCAAGTAATTCTGCAGTGGTGATGGCTGTCTGTGTGTGTGTGTGTGTGTGTGTGTGTGTGTGTGTGTGTGTGTGTAATCAGATGCACCGACCTTGGCTATGGGTAAAGAGAGGTCCCAGAAGGGGTCGAACACCGTCGAACAGTAGCCACACTCAGTGCATGTCAATGAGCTCTTCAGCTGGCCAACAAACAAGTCTGCCAACAGACACACGCATAGCTCCTTAGAATCAACACACACTCGGGGCGATAGCACATGACACTAGGCAGAGTGGAACAATAACAGCCACTCACCTACGATTTTGCTGTCCTCTCGCTCAAGGTACTTGCTCCACATCTTCTTCCCCTTCTCTTCATCACTGTGAACGGGGATGAATACAGGCATTCATAACACACTCAAATGAGCACCAGGCAGCAGACAAATGCTGGTACATATTTAAAGTGGCCAGTAGATTTCAGACCAAAAAAAATACGATTTAGAGGTACTGCAAATTTAAAAAAATTAACTGTCCATGCCTAGTGGATATTTCCATTACAAAAGGTAAATTTTGACCCATGGTTACACACACAAACGTGCCATTCAAAAGCTCAGTGGTAACCCAGGACACAGTAAACATTGACTTGACCTGAACCACGGACAAAGGCTGGAGAGGTCAATAGGCAGAGAGGGACAGTGACACTTACGGCAAATGGTCAAAGTCCTCTGTGCTGCCCCGCGGCCGCACCGTCACCCTGTTCACCTCATTGTGAAGTCCGTCCAGCAAGAAGCGCAGGAACTCCTGGGCGTCCTGCTGACTAAGAGCACACAAACACAGAGGAACATTAGCCTACACATAACCTTTTTAAAATGGGAATGTGTTCATCATTCGCTGGCATCCATCCACCCATACATCCATTAAACACAGGGACCTCAACCCTAACCCAGCTGAAACTTAACATGGCTAAGAATATTAGAAATATTACTTATCAGAATACATACTCACACTGAATAACTCAGTGACAGATTCAGTACAGTATAGTATTAAGTAGGTGAGTTAAGTAGTAGTGTGTATTCAGACAGAATGACATTAATTTTATTAAGCAACCAGTCCACTTACTTATAGCCCACAAATCGGGGCGCGTATCTTTGAATCTGAGTTTTGAACTCAGAGGGGCTGACCGCCTCGCTACCTGAGGACGTCCAAAGGGTCTGGATGAGCTTGGCAAATTCTGAGAGGACGAACCACAACACATGGCAACAGTCAGAGGCAGTATGCGCACACGTATGCAAAGCAAAAAAGGACACCCGAGTAGCTTTTTTTGTGTGATGGGGGTCATGTGTGAGAAGTGTGGAGCCTCACCCTCCATGAGAGCAGTGTTTGTGCGGTTGTTGTTGTTGAGGTCTCTGCGGTGGGAGTTGTGCAGACAGTAGTCACGCAGGCTCTGAGTGTTGCTAAGACACTGAAGGATTGAGTTCATAAAGCACTGTGGAGAGAAACAGAGGGTGAGCGGGTGCAAGCACACAGCTAAGAGCTACAGGACTCAGAGATGCTACATGTGTTTCTGCCTCTATTGATAATAGGGGTGGGTGATATAGTCTAAAATGTATTTATTTTTGCGATATATTTTGAACCATAGACGGTAGATGATATATATCACGGTATACTTTGGTATGTAACTTACAGCATAACAGTTTCTTAATGGTTACCATAGCATAAAGTCAATATGTACAACAGTTGTTTAGTCATCGTTCGGAGGTTATATTGGACTCTCAAATTCACACAGAAGTAAACTGGTAAGCTTCATTTGTGTCAGGCAGTAGCTGTTCAATTTATAGGCTCTTACAGTTTCGTTGAAAGAATGAAAAGGTACTATCAATAAGGTGAAGCTACAGGTCAACATTTTTTCACATGGTTGTGGAAACGCAATGAGCCTATCACGGTATGGCGATATGACCCAAAATCTCTATCATTGGCCAAATGCATATTGCATACGGTATATATCGTCTATATTGCCCACCCCTAATTGATAAACAACGTTTTCCATTAATACACAACCAGGAGCCGGGGCCTGGAGTAGAATAAACCCAGTGCTCCTGTCTTGGTGACTGAGTAATGCTTTATTTTTGGATCCTCCTTAGCCTGTTGCCTGGCAAAGCCACCCTCAGCTAAACACATCCTAGGCTAGAAGATCGCATGACAAATAATCTTTGCAAGTGAAAATAGCTGATGGAATGTGTAAGGGATAGCACAACAGTCCAATGGTAATGATTTGCTAATATCCTGAGAAGGCAGAACACGTAATACAACAACAACAATAATAATAATAATAATAATAATAATAATGTTTTTTTCTCTCTAAACGGGACATCTAATTAAGAAAATAAATGTCTCTCAAAAAAATGAACAGTTCCACTTACAGTGTTCCCCAGATTCCGAAGCCCTACCAGGCCCTGGGCACTCTTGGAGTTCTGAAGTGGAGAAAAGTCAAAAGTTAGTCATAAGTTCTGGCATAAAGTTCAAGCTCAGTGACAAGAAAGTTTCCAACCATTTCTTTGTCATATTTACAAGGTGTGCTACAGACATAAACAAGGAGGGAAAAGACATAAAATACTGTGTCCACACAAATGATTAATTCATGATTCATTCTTTCCTTTCTTCCTGATATATTAATGTACAATATGTATTAATTTAGTCATTTAGTCTTTTTAAATATCAGTCTGTCTGATGAGTCAAGGGGTTCATTGAGTTCATTTTACATCTATTCATCAGTTTTACGGTGGAGCAAGTCAAGTCAGTTTTATTTGTCAATTTCTTCACATGTACTTGACATACAAAGGAATCGAAATTGCGTTTCACACTTGTCCCATGCGTAGACGTTGACGACAATAAAGTGCAGATGCACAACAAAAAAACAATTCTAAACAATAAGGTAATGTTAAGTAAAAAAAAGTGCAAGTAGGCTTAAGGCATTATACTTAGGTAAACATACAGTATATATAAGACAAGACATAACATACATACAGTATATATAAGACAAGACATAACATAAAGTAAGTGTTCCAGCAGCGTTGGTTTGTTGTCTTAGTGCAACACAAGATTGTAGCAGCAGTAGTAGTATATGGCCCAATCCCATTTCACCCCTTCGCTCTACCCCTTTCCCCTACCCCTCCGTTTTGCGCGTTCACATGTAGGGGTAGGGGTGTACCAATTTCCGTTAAGACAGAGGGGTAGGGGTAAGTGGTAGGGCTATATACCCCTCCAAACGGAGATTTTTCAGAGGCACACTCCGAACGGAGGGGTATGAGAAATTTCCCAGAATGCCTTGCGAATCTCCAGAAAAGTTCACAAATGTTAGTATTTTCTCCACTATTGATGGTTTAAAATGTTTGATAACCGTTGTATTGTCTTAAGTTTAACGTTATTCCAATGTGTAATGGTCCTTTTCTCCATAAAATGCACACGAAAAAAATCACTAATACAATGAGTAGTGCAACGTTATTTGTGACTTGAGGGATCGGTTGGAGCATTGAGTTGTGAACGAATTGCGAGCGTCCGTGCTAAAAAAGTGTTAACGTAATAGCTACCGGAGAGTACTAATGATGTATGCGATTATTGAAGGGGTGTCCCAATTCGTAGGGGTTGACTTTCAAACCCTACCCCTTGTTGCTCTGCTTCAAGGGGCAGGGGGAAGGGGTAGGGGAAGGGGTAGGGGTAGAAATTAGAAATGGGATTGGCCCTATAAATAGTAGTAAAAAGAATACTTGAATATATAGCAGCAGCTGTGTGCAATTGCAATGCAGAGGTAGTTATTTTTCAGTCCAGAGTGTTGTTTTGGTTCTTGGTTCAGAGTGTTTGTTGGGGAGTTGTGTGTGGTGAGGGGGGGGGGGGGTCCAGAGTGTTTTTAGCATATGGGCAATTTTGTGGATGTTACATTTTGTTGATGACACTACAGGGTCATTTCGTCCATGTGAGACAATGGGCTGTCTGAATTGTTACTCCATCAACTATGAACTACACTGACTTCGAGGCTGGCTGTAAGAACACTGTTTTGGCCATAGTTAGGCCAAACTGCTGAGTCCAAGATTCATTCATTCAAGGTGAGAATAGGACAACTCTGCCAACCATTCCTCTGCCAGGCTCTCCAGCCTTGAAATGCTGTGAAATGGTTTCTAGAAGAATGGCGGAGTGCTGGGACAGATGAGCCGGTCACCTGACACCGTGTTGTTTTTCTGGGGTAATGTGCTGTCGCGTGCTGGAGAGGCAGGGCGGAGAGGAAAGTTGATCTCGCTCTCTCCACTGGTACTCAATCTGGCAATGAGGTGACCCCGATGTTCCGCCAAGAACACCACGGCCCTCACCTGGCGGTAGGACTGAGGACATGGGGGGCGGGGGGGGACAGAGGTGATGGGTGGCCCCCTTTTCAGCTTATCTTGTTATGTGAACAAAGCCTTCAGAAATGCCTGTGGCATTTTTGCATTATGTAAAAAAAAAATCCTCCATCTGTCCTGATCCACCAGAAAGTAGTTTAATTAACTGTGGATTACCTAAAGCCGTCTCTCTCGCGCGCTTTCTCTCTCAACATTCCATGGTTAAAATGAACAAAATGGGGACAGAAAGCTGGTGGCACACAGAACAAACAGTAAGTACTTGTCACTCAAGCCCCCCTTATAAATCTGAGCCCTTGCGTTGTGTGCGACAGGGCCTCTGTGTCGTGCGTGTCCTCTGCACTTCTGCCAGAAGGCCTGCTTGTCATCTGCCCTGATTTCAAAAACAGGATGGCCGTCAGAATCGGCACTCTGCTGAGTAATATCATCAGCGCCCAAAATAGCAGCCCCTCCGCTAGTACCAGCCACCCGCTCATTGGCTGAGACGGCCTAGCTCGCGCACGTCATGGACGCCACACAGCAGCGACAAGAAAAGACACCCAGCCGGGTGCTGTCAACTTCCAGCAGCCAGCTCAAATCCAGTTAGTAGCCCCCCCCCCACCCCCACCCACCCCAAACAAAAATCAACACGTTCACAATCTTCAACAACCACCAAGCTTATTCCAGGGATGTTACAACACTGTAACACTGGAGTGCTACACAAAGCACCACAGTGGTGAGCAGTAACACAATCATGTGACTATTAATGACTGCGATGTCTTGAAGGGCTGTTCCAGTGTGTGTGGAGTGAGCGGTGTAGCTCGCTGAGACAGAGGCTGTACTAGGCGCTCATGAGCAAGCAGCTCGTAGAGTCTGCTAATTAGCGTGTGACTGACAAGCTGCAACAAGCTTCAGGCGGGTAGTGTTGGGCCAAACTGTTAATTACCACAAACACCATGTCAGCTGGGGAGCAGTGCTTGTTTGTGACGTCTCTCTGGACTATAGCCTAGTCTCTAAAACTCTACTGTGCGCTGCACACCAGTGCCTTTGTGTTATAAATTACCAACAGCTCAGGTGCATTGCCACACCAAGCCCCAACTTAAGTAAGCAATATTACATGGTTGGTAAACACCTTTTATAACAGAAAACATGTCTCCTCATGACCCACTCACTTATCACTCTCCACTATGAAAAAGGTCGCTTTAATGACATACAGGCTCTAAAAAGCAAAAAACAAAAATGACCCTCATCCAGAAAACAAACAATTTCAGTGACACAAAGGCATGTAGGCATGTTTAACTAAATAACTAAATAGATGACCCCCCCTTTTCTTTTACCGTGGTCACTGAATACACATTTACACACCCTAGTTTTTATGAAAAAATTAATCCATGTGGTGTATTTTACATAACTATAGTATTTTTCGGTACCTTTTCAACACAATTATAGTCCTTTTCTACTGCAAAACATCAAGGATTATCAACAGAACGTAAAAAATATCTAATCACTTTGGTCCTAATTAGCACACTTCAGTAAACTCAAAGGTGTTTGTGAAGAGTGCTTGTGTATAAATAACTAGGCCTACGTAACTGTATTATTAAGTTCACAGTGATGCTGATAAGATGTGATATTTTAATGGCATACCTCTGTGACAACAGCAGCAAGAGTGAAATCACAGTACAAAGTCATTGTGTAGGGTCTTCCTCCAAGCTCTTGTGAGCAGGGGTACATTTCTCTTGCATTTAGGAGGGAAGAGCGTGTAAATAATGAAAGACAATGCCTACACTAGGGCTTTTTTGTTTGAGACTTAATTAGAACGGTACTGTGGCGGCTCTGTAATCTTCCAGCTTCTCTCCCTCTCACTCTCGCCTCGGCAGCGGAAGTGGGTCACGGTGTATGAGTCCCCAGTGAGAGTAGGTGAGCAGAGACTAATCCTGCTTTTATAACGGGCCCAGGAAGATGCAGACTGCCACTCCAGGCCTGATCAAAGGTAGCTGCTGGATTAAGCGCCGCAGAAACAACTGCTGACCCTTTTGTATGAGCTAAATACTTTGACCCATTTGTGGCGTACCTTGCTGTCCACGTTCATCTTCAAGTTGTGAGACCACCATCAGTGGCCTAACCACATGAATTGTTTTCAAAGAGCAAACTGGACAGTTTACAATGAACGACAAAGAGGAGTTTCATTTCAGTCTACACTGAAGAGACCCATTGAAACAATATTTATTGTTAACAACACCACATTAATTACATAGGGTTGGTTTGGACAGGGAATATCTTGATGGAGCTCACTCTGGCCACCTTGCGCACCACAGCAGGTTAAAGTTAACTCTGTCCTTGCCCTGCTACCTAGATAGATAGATAGATAGATACTTCAATCTAGGTAGCAGGGCAAGGACAGAGTTAACTTTCACCTGCTGTGATGCGCAAGGTGTCCAGCTCCACCTCGCTTTGTGGAATGTAGCATAGCGATTTAATGGTACCCAACTCGAATGGTTCCGGAGAACACTCAGTTCTCACCTTCCTCTCCCACCTAACTAGGCTGGTGGTTCGTAAACAAGTCAAAGCCTGGCGGGCGTAGGCTGTGGCCCCCGCTACTGCCGACACCTGGCCCAGCCTCGCATTTGCACAGGAGCTGTCAAACCATCGACACACCCAGCTGGGACAGGACGCAGCTCTAGGGATGACCCAACACGAGGCTGGACAAGTCTCACTAAACAAGGATCAATCATCACTGGACACCTCACTAAGATATGTCTATCCGCAGAAGGTGTTGTCATGTTATGAGCTGTAATAATTGGCAAGCTCCAAAAACTGCCTAAACCTACAGTCTTAATATCTACAGAACAATGCTAGTAACTAGTAGAAACGGCTCCTTATCGCTGAACACCTTTCCCCAGCATCCTGGCCACAAAGCAGTGGAGGTAGGTGTGTGTGTGTGTGTGTGATAGAGAGAATGTTTATGTGCATGTGAATGCATGAAGGAAGCCGAGCATCTCGAGCCACCATCAGCATTTCCACGGCCAGCCCGCTCTCTCGTTATATAACTGGAAGAGACAGCTGTGCAGCTCTTTGCTCAGCATGCAACTAATGCCAGGCAGCCTTTCATCTCTCCCTTTTCATTATCACAGCCAGCATCAGCTGCCCAAGTGAGCTCTGGGCCACTAAATGAGGGCCTATTATAACCCACACACGTCAAAACATTTAGGCCTCTGTGGTGCCCTAATGAAAAAATTACATGGCTCTTGCATTACCTGAGTTCAAACAGTCACAATAGCCATCCGTGTTACCTGTTTAGTGTATGAATCATGGTGACGCTGACAAACTGTCAAGCAGCATTTCTAAGAATTTCGTTTAAGACAATAATTCATAGTTTAATAACGTAGTTATATAAAATACAACAAAAGAGTGTGAGGGACACACGAGCGATTACAGGGAGTCAAATTAATTTATGATTATATAACAGCTAGTGACCTAACAGTGTGCTGATCCTTTACAGCGGCTTAACGGGAGTGTTCTGATCTCTGCTTCCGAGTGTCACCATCAATGGAAAAGCGGATCGTAGCGCTGAACATGTATTTTTCCATACTCGCGCGCAATATTCCAAGCGCGGTGTAAAGGACATTCTGTCCAGTGCAGACATCTTTTCGTCTATAATGCTACCCTCTGCCCATCAAATCTGACTAAGTGAGTGAGTCCTTACCTTAGCTTGATTAATGAGAAGCCCCACAAAAGTGGACACTAACACAGAGCCGGACACAGCAGAGCCTTTTCGACGCATGTCTTGTTTCAGGAACGTGAAAGCAGTTGCCGGTTGATCCTCTGGAATGGTTACCGTGTAAGACTGTCGCATGCTGGGAACGATGTCTGAGATAGGAACTCCACGTGAAAAAGAAATGCTGACCGGTTGCTTACGTACTATGACACGAACTATTTTCTGTTATTCGCTGAGGTTATTAACCAATTTCCCGAAATAAAGATATAATCTTATACAGCTCCCAACAGCATACGCGTTTCAAAAGCCGATAAAATACATGATGAAATCTCACAGGTTACAAAAATATACATATCTATATTACAAATGTAGAGCAAGATACATTTCTTTCTCTATGCCTGATTCGAATTCAACATTAAAAAAATCTTGAAAATGCTAGTAGTTATAGCTACATTCTCGTTGGACATCAAGTTCAGCATACTCATTGTTTCAAAGGCATTCGCGAATCTGACCTTAAATCCACATAGACGCAAATCTGTTCATGTCTTTCTACTCTGTTTAGCTCACGCCCACAACAGCTTAGTAAAGACGTCAGGCTCTGCCTCCATGCTTTTCGACGTCATGTTTAAGGAATATACTGTACATCCCTTTTCAATGCAGAAATAAAACAATGATGCATTTGTTTTCAAAATACTTTTCTTGGATGGAACAAGGTTTATGATTACATTAATTAAATGAATTTCTTTTGGATCACGATAATATAATATAATATAATACATTTTAAAAAGACTTGGCACAGACAATAAAAGCCAAATCTTTATTCCAAAGCCAATGTTCAATGCGCATATACTGATATAATATCAGCTTTTCATAACGTGTTAATTCTGTTTCTAGTCCAGTACAAAAATAAACCAAGATGTAAAATTTAACACTCTATTGTAGTTCACCGGTGAGAGTGAGGAAAAGTGGGCCAGTGTGTGTAATCTGGTCTAGGCTGGTCATGGCCCTCAGATAAACTAAGCAGCTCTTTTCATGGCAACAAGGGTACAGACCGGGAAAGTAGTGATTGAGACATGATTAAACCCTAGGGGCTTGCAACCCAATTCACAAGCAGCCACTGTGGTTTAGTGAAACTACAATGTCTCAACTAGGCCCAGGTGTTGTTTGCAGGAAGTTGTCAAATACTTGTCATAGAAAATTATGTGGGCTGGGTGGTCATTCATACAGTTTCCTTGACTCTGTGTACTATGTATGTCTACCTGTTCTGTAATCTGTGTAATATCCATCCTCATCAGGTCCTCATAAAAATACTAGTAAATCACAAAACAATTGTAGTCTGACACGGTCAGATTGTGCTTGTCTATTTTTGTTCAATTCATTCAGCCTACCATACTAAAAACTGTTTTGTAAACGTTTTTTGTCTTTGTATTCTAATGAATTGCTTTGGACTTATTTATTGTGCATAACTGGCTTATTATTATTATCAATTGATTTTGAGCATTTATTACATTGATACTCAGCTCTGCTCATTCCATTCCTTTTAATCCGTTTAGGTACACTGCTATGATGGAATCCTCCCTTCTCAGCCCGTACACACACACACACACACACACATACACACACACACACACACAAACACACAAGCACAGAGTAGGCTGACGAATAGAATGCAATGTCACTAGATGTCTTGCATGTGTCAGTTATCTTCCAGCCTCAAAAGGAGCTCTCACAACCCACAACACAAAACAGCTGCTGAAAGCAAATATAATATGAGTTTTTTTGTCTTTTGGGAGGAAAAATAAAAAATTAGGGGGCTAACTTCAGCTTCAAACTACACAGACTGGTTCCCAAATACACATGTCATCTGGCCTTGATATGGCAAGCTGATTTGTTTACCAACCTGATTGCCTTTGATCCTACTTTTGATTGCTAAAGAATCTGTTTTCAAGTGTTGTTGATCAAAAAGGCTGATGCAAAATAGCACACTATGTCTGAAATCCTTCCACCTATTGACATTTCTGCTTACTCGGCTCTAAACAGCATTTTGCCACTGAAACTCAGCGTCATGCAAGCAACCTGTTTGGACGGCGACATGCTACACTACTCAAGACTGTGACAGCAGCAGTAAACCATGCTCCATTAAGCCTCCAAGACTGTGACAGCAGTAGTCAAGCAAGCTCTCTCATCCATCCATGATGAGTTATCCTCATGTTTGGAGACGGTTAGGAGAAGCAAGCATCACTCATAGGCATCTAATAAGGAGGCCTGTCTTCTCACGGGACAACATGACAGCAACGTCTGAGGACGGCGCTCCGGGGGTGTGGGTGCATGTGTTTGTGTGTATGTTTGTGTGTGTGAGTGTGTGTGTGTGTGTGCCGATGGGGCTAAGAGTTGCTGCTGAGGTGTAAATGAGGGAGCAGTATGTTCCTACTGGTCTTATGACCCTGGCCTGTGTACACAACAAACAGGAACAGATTCCATCACCACCCACTACATGTGGGTGTGTGTCTGTGTGTGTGTGTGTGTGTGTGTGTGTGAGTGTGTGTGTGTGTGTGTATGTGTGCGTGTGTGAGAGAGTGATTCAGTGAAACGAGAAAAATGACTATCTATGTTGAAGTGCCGGAACTGGAGCAAAAGAAGAACACAGTGAGCCTGGGGGTGGAAAAGTACAAAGCAACACACTAAATTCAGAGAGAAGACGGGGCAGAGGGAGCGGGGGGGGGGGCGAACAGATGCTGTCTGTCAAGTCTGTGAACAACTGGTTCTCATGGAGTGCTACATTCAGTTCTAAGGCTCTACTAAGGTTCTAATAATTAGACACATAATACACAACTACACCTGTGTAAGTGACAACACAACCATTGTGATTTGACAACACAACCATTGTGATTTGACACTCCATATGACAGTATAGCGAACTCTGCCACAATACCTAAACAAAAGTGCAGATATACGAGGACATAGTGTTGTCACGATACCAACATTATTGTTTCGATACCGATACCAAGTCAAGAATTGCGATTTTGATCGATACTTTTCCTGAAAAGGGAGAAGCACCTTCAAATATCATTGATGTGTTTTATTTTAAAACTGGGGCAACATTCTAATCATAACACACTAATAAATGAACATATGAACATATTAAATGTTTAAGCTGTGACATATGGATTAATATAGGCTAATGTTTCCTGTCCTTCAATGTATGATGTCTTTGATGGTTAATTTTATATTTGAGTCCATAATTTCTTACCAGGCGTTTCACATAGGCCTACACTTCCTTTGCTTACAGTAGCTCTGTGCTCTTTAAATGCTGTAATAACCTAGGCTAAATAAATCACTGACAAACATGCACATGCTCTGATCATATAACAGCTTGCAAATTATTAACGTCATCCATAAAAGTTTTCAGAGATGTTGGTGCGGTAGGCAGGTTAATGATTAGCCATGAGGATAATGCCCATCGTTAGACTACTATTTCTCTATCCGGCAGCCACTGTATCACTCGCACATGTAGCCATCCCTGTAGTGTTTGTCAAATGACAGCTGCAGGAGCAGCTTCTTTGCTGTGTGCGTGAAGAGAAAAACACAAACGTCACAGACGTTGCACACACCAACATAAAATACGTCTCTTACAAATCTGGAACACGAAAATTTTGAAAAGTATCGATACTAATAAATTTAGGAATCGTGACATTTTGAATTTCCAAGAATCGCGATGCTTTTGAAGTATCGGTGCACCGTGCAACACTACACAACATGTTGTTCCACACAGGACATTCCTGAGGCCGATAAAAGGGCTGCCATTCAGCTGGAGTCTTGCAGCCAAAAGTACCAAACGCCTGGGCAGGATAGAATGTTCTGTCATCATGTTACAATTTAAGTGCCAGTATCAAAGAGTGCACTGGTCTCCATGCCAACGGGAGCAAGGCCTGGAAGGAAATTAATGCCACCTCCCTCCACACAACTCAACATTTTCACACATTTTCACATTGCCATCAGTGTGTAAATGTTACGATAGTATCATATTGGGTTTCATAGGGAGTAACTTTACCACATAGGAGAACAGAAACATCCTGAGAAGCAATGATCCTGAACGTGACGAGAACAAAACACACACACACACATACGCCCAGAACACACTTGGGATAAAAACCGGAGAACAGCACCAGCTAGATTAATTTAATAAGCAATGACACAGTTTCAACAGACATTGAGGCTGGGAGAATGAATATGGCTGAAAAACTGTGTTAATGCGGCTAGGCTGACCCAGCCAGACAAACTGCCAACAGTCAGTGATCAGGAGTCTGGGCAATGGACCCACTTCAGCTATTTTGGTCGGTTTGCACTGTTTTGGAAGTCCCAAATAAGACGACCAATTATCCAGTGTGCCCAGAATAACAACAATCTGCCCAGGCACAATTATCCAGTGCTCCGATCTCCTCCACCTTTTCGTGCAGTACACAAATCTGGGGCTTGACCAAGTTACATTCCGTTCAGTGTCAGTCACCTCAGTCTGTTTCATACAAGAGCACTCAGTCGTTAGAGGCCGAATCTAAACATGATTTTTGTCACACGAACATGTGTCTGAACATGAAGAGTCTGACCAGATTTCCTAGTCATGCCGAGCAAGTATTCCCACCTGGTACGCCGAAAGACAACAAAAAAAAGACAGGAAAGTAGTAGAAGAAGCAGAAGAAAAAATAGAGTGCAGTTTTCACTACCATCACACACACTAGGCTGTCTGCCTTGGCTGCTCACATGCTGCCCAGTGTGAAGGATGAACGGATCATTTCTGCCAGGCAATGTTTCTTCTAGCCTCATGTTTAAAGTGGATGGATAGGCAGCTATTAAATTAAACAAATGTCATAAAATGTCACCGGCCTCCTCGCAGTGACTGTTAATCCATCACTAACTCAACACTTAGCACGCCTACCGTGTTTATGCTACAAGTCCAGTCAGTCTGCGAAGAACAAACAGCAGCAGCCAACACCTTAGCCTTCCTATTAATAGGACTAAAAATGGGACTTAATTCAGCAATATTAACCCATCACCATCACCTACAGTGAGTTATAAAATTTTACTAGCTCAGGAAGTAAAAACGATAACAATTTTACTTCACCTTGGACACCTGCTATGTAAATGTAAAATTCAACCACAGTCAAATTTAAAAGCCAATATTTTTTTTTTTTAACCGAGGCAGACTGTAAACAGATTCTCTTGTAAGAACTCCACGCTAGGCTATACGTCACAGTTCAAAATGTTGTTTATGGAACTAAAGGATAAAGTCTATCAATAAAGCAATCTTTTTCGGGCCACCCCGTACGACTGCTCTGATAACAGAACACCGCCACTCCTCTGCTTCTGACATTAGTGCTCGTGTTCAAGCTGAAGCAGCAGGTGCCGTGTCTGTGACCATCAGTTTGCTATTTTTTCCCCTTATCATTATTATAGAAGGTCAGCTGATACCATGACATGCGGTGGAGGGGAAAAACACACCACCAATGGCAACAGGTCTGTAACACCCCCTACAGGCCACAAAAGAGACCTGCAACTCTGCAGTCCTCAGGATAGAAACAAGCAAATCCTTCATTTCCTAATATGTATGTATATGATTGTGTGTATGTATGTATCTAAATTCACAGGCAGAATACGGCAGGAAATGTATCACATGGCTGCAAATAGAGAAACTCTCTGGTGCCTTACTGTGGAGTCTCGGGATGGGGAGCTGGTGCGGCCGCTGGAGCTCCTCTCCCAGGAGGCAGTGAAGCGGCTACTGCTGCCCTTCAGGCTGCTGCTGCTGCTACTGCTGATTGCGTCCTGTGTGGAGCTGCGGGACAGCCCGTAGCTGGAGCGGGAGCTGCCGCCAATGCTGGTGGTGCCGTAGGAATCGGCCGCCTCGCTGGCCCGGCTGCGGTAGGCCTGTTTCAGGCTGCTACTGCTGGATGAGGACTCGCTCAGGCCCAGCAGGGAGAGGTCACGGGACAGGTCGCTCTGGCTCACCGACTTGCGGCGGCTGAGCGAGAGGCCCGAGGCCGACGCGGAAGAGGAGCTGGCGGCAGCACTGGAGACGGGCGGCGAGGTGGAGAGGTAGCTGGACTGCGAGGGGGACGAGTAGCTGTAGCCCGAGTAGCCGGCGCCGCCACTTAGGCCCGAGCTCCCGTAGGTCTTGACAGGCGTGCGGCTGAGGCTCTCGCTACGGCGCCCCCCTAACAGGTCGGTGCGCGGGATCGGCCTGCCCCGCTCGGGCTCGGACGACGTGCTGTAGTTGCGCGTGCGGCTGGAGCTCAGGTAGCTGGATGAGCTGTAGCCGGACGAGGAGCTCTTGTAGGGCAGTTTGTCTCGCTCGCTGTACGAGCTCAGGCTGGGCATCAGGGAGGAGCCATATGAGCTATAGTGGCTGGTATAGGAGGTGCCAGCATAGCGCTTAGCCGTGGAGGACACGCGAGACATGCTGGATACTCAGCCACTGGCCTCGCAGTAGCAGACTGCATCGACTGCAAAGAAAAAAAAAGAACAAGAACAAGAAGCACATGTTATTAAATGCGCAACAGATGGAAGCTTTACCACTGTTTGCAAATGTTGAAATTGGAAAATGTTCTAACATCACTCCAAACCCACCTGGACATTAAAAGATTTTTATGGCCTAATCTAAGAAAAAAAATCTACTACGTCACTACTACGTGCTACTACGTTATACCACATACTAACTCATTCAAGCCCAGATTTAGAAGTAGTCATGTTTCTGAAACAAAATGTGTGGAAAACTAATGTGTCAAAAAGTAGTATAACTACTATAACTACTTTAACTATATCAATCTCTATGCTGCTGCTATGTCCAGTTTTACTTTATAAGCCCTAGGCCTGTTCAATCTTCGGGCCTGCCGTAGCTCTCCAACATAGCCGTGTAGCAGCACAGCATAAGCATAACTATGCTACTCCAGCTATGTATCTGGTCAGCATTCCTTCCAAGAGAACTGGCAGTTAAGGTGGCACAGCCTGTTCCTGCAGCGAGATACAGGGTTTTGTTCACAAGGCACAGCAGCATCTGAATAAATAAAAGTATCTGGTGTTGTTGATCCGTGTTGGGTTCAACTGAAAGTCTCCTATTTCTTTAATCTCTCTCTCTCTCTCTCTCGCCCTTGTTCACTCTCTCTCCTCCATCCCCACCACCCCCACCCCTCTCTGCCGTGCCTCATTTCAGACCACAGAGACATCAATAATTCAACACATAGATCTGGAGTAGGCAGCATGCTGGAGGCAGTCCAAAGCACACGGCTCCATTGCGCCGCTGCCACTCTGGTCCGACTGGCAGGCAAGTCTCTTCACTAAGCATTCACAGCAAAGCCTCTGTGGGAGCATACCGTACACTCACTCACACACACGCACAAACCAAAGACAATCTTGGATCCTGTCCTACATTCTGAAGCAAACCGCTTTAAATTTGCAGTAAGCTATTTTATGCAGTTTGTAAAAACACTTTATTTTAAATCCAACGAAAACTTATTAATAAATTCAGTGAAAATTGGGCCTTAACTAATTAACTAAATAAATCACACCTGGAATCAAACAATCAGCAGTCTGTATACCACTGTAGAGTTGTGCCATGCAGAAGTACTCTGACGAATGACACTGCAATTGTGTGTCGAGTACCTGATTCTAATCCACCTATTAGAGTGTTTTCTCCTTCCGCACTTGTGTAGAAACTCTATTTTCATGATCAAACAACTCCTTATATATCCTAAACCATGAAAACAGTTTTTACTGCTGATAAAATCTGTCTTTGAGTACAGAGTAAATTGATACAACTTTACAAAAAGATATCATTAGAGAGTTTAAAGTGTCATGACAGCCCCGTTTTTCATGCACAGAGTGAGGTCATGAGAGTGACATAATCAAAAACAACTGGACAGGCAGAAAGGCTGGCTCTGCCTTCGTGGACAGTTTTTCAACATCAAGTTTCCTCAAGTCTTTTTATAGGACAATAGATAAGTAATTATTATTCTATTTGTATACTGTAATAACAAATGTGTTGTACTTGGAAAAGGTACAGAATTTGCACAGACACTCTTTTGCTCTATGACACCATAGCACCTTGGGATCTTTCTCCCCCCATTCTTTCCACCGGGACCATTTTTATTCTAACAGAGTCCCATATCCACAGACCTAACAGGCCATTTACATTAGCTACTCACCCATTGTTTTGCCACTGAGCTACTTTCGGTTTTCTGTTTGTTTACTAGTCATTGTTAAAATGTTGGAAAGATACAGGTTAAAAGCAATAGGACATACACCTGTGTATACAGTTACGTTTACATTGCTTACAGTTCACTCACTTGTCATTTAGTTTGTTTCTTAAACAGACCTAATATGAACTATATATTCTCTAAGAACTGTATGTCTACTTTTAGACATAGCCTACTTAAAGTATGTGAATAAAAATAAGTACAATAAAGCTAACGCAAACACAATTTGAGTTAAGAGCGCTTCCAACAAAAAAAGAAAGAAAAAACACAAAAAAGCAGTCATTTGGCCAACAAATCCACTACCAGTAAATGTTTACAACCATTGGATGATGAGTCAGCTACTAAGCAGAAGTGAACAGTAGGGCTGTGCGAATTGCGTTTATTTTTTCAACTAATATTACATTGCAATTTTATTGTGATTTGTGAAACCACAAGCACCACATATGTCCCATCAATATGCATATTTGTACACAATCTCTAATTAAAAATAGAAAATAAACTACTCATTAATCAAACAAAACCAAAGAAAATTGCGAGCCTGTGCACTTTTCAAAATTGTGATTATATTGCAAATGCGATTAATTATCCAGCCCTAGTGAACATTAGTGATTGGATGGTCTGAATAAACTTCCCTTTTTGAAGCAGGGCAGTGAGATACACAGAGACTTAAACTGCATTTAGATTAGGCCCACTAAAACTTAAGGTTGAGTAAGTCTGTGTTCTACCTTTCATGCAAAGTCAGTGTCTTTTGGCGGAACATGGTCAGCAAACAAACAGCTTCAAGCCATTCTGGCACATAAGGGACTGACACCTCAAGTATGCCAAAATGTGATCTCATGTCTTGATGCCAAGTCCGATCACTTCAGTACATAAGATATGAGACAGCATAGAGGCCAGCAGAGACAGCAGTAAGCACTGGCATGTTGGCTTGGCCGTGTCTAACACTTACACCAGGCCTGAGTGCTCTTGCTTACGGCTGCCAAACACTTAAGCTGGAGCTGGGATGAGGTGAGGGACGGGTAACGTGAGGCTGGGGTGCTACACAGGGGTAGTACCCATAACACTGGTGACAGTGGCCCGCAAACTATTTGTTCAGCATGAGGTTTCCGTGGAGCAAGTGTTGATGTGTGGCCGCAGTGTTGGCTGAGACGTCCCTGTGGTCAGCCGGGGCTGACGCAGGTTTGTGGCTGCAGCTCTGGCTGTGCGGTTCTAACCAGCACCAGACGCCTGGCGTGCTCACAGGAGAACTGCTGTCTGAGACAGGCGTATATATATATGCAAACACACACACACACACACACACACACACACACACACACACACACAAACTCTCCTCTGGCTCTGGCCATGATGGCAAACCCTTCCCTACACGATACAGGGGCAACTATCACTGTGGAACCCATAAATAAACTCCTTCAGCACTTTGGCACTTTCATTTGAGACATCTACAAGGGTCTTGATAAAAAAGAACTATCCAGCTATACAGGGCAGGCAAAAATAATGTGGGAAGTGAGATGACACTAGTGCAAGAACATTCTGGCTGTTTTGTCTACAGGGCATAATTCTGAATATGTCTTCTGCTTGGGACACCGGGAGTCTTAGGCAGAGCTATATTTAACCTGAAATGTGAGCAGATAAGAACACTGAGGGCTTGTGAGGGTTGGGCTGTCGACTGGGCCTCCCACCCTCACCAGTCTGTCAATATCCTTGCCCAAAAAATTGGCTCTGATTAACCATGCCAAACCCCATCTAATTTTTTACGCTAATACACTGCAATAGGATCACAGTGTGTGTTTTTTGGAAGAACTTAATTTTGAAGAGATTTGTGGTACAGTGAAGTTTCTCAAGCATTCTGCTTCTTTCCTCCAGGGTATTCCCACCATGCCAGAGTAAACTACAACTGCCAAAACAATATGCTACTTTATATTAAAGAAATTCAACTTTCATAATCTATGAAATACGTCAAGAGTAGAACCTAACTTTGACTGAAGAGCACTTTATGACAAATCTAGTCCCTGAGCAGATGTCCAAAAGTGATAGAGTGGTTACCCATGTATGTTGCTTACAAAATGATTCTAGGAAGTGAGCTGTGCTTACTGTTCACGTACCTGCTGTAAGTGAAGGCAACTTCTCAGTCCCAGCAAAGAGCAGTGGAGAGAGGGCAGCTCATTGTAACATTCAACTAGAGCTCAAACCTACGGTGAACAAAAAATAAAATCAAGATCATACAGATTCCGAAACTAAAATGCCAATTTCTGCATTTTTCTACAAGACATGAAATAACTCTGATAATTGCTTAGCAGCAATTTTTTTTTTTCAAAAGCCAGCATATTTCTCCCATCATTGATTTGTTCGGGCACAGTAAGGTTATTTGAAAGGTACTCTTAAAGAATCACAAATTATGATAGTACTGTGTAGCCTAGTTATACAAGGGATTAAAAAAGTCTGCTGTCAGAACATACTTTCCAGCACTTCACGCCTCCACCTGTTCCTCTAAATATGATCATACATCATAAATCACATCACATCAGTATTCTAACAAGTCACAACATAAAGGGTTGGTACAGGGTAAAATGGCATCAACACAGTGTGAATGAGTCATTATACAAAAAATATCTCAGAAAAACAGTCTTTCATGACACTGCTGATTAGCCTATAATTTCAACCCTTATTTCAATCTTATTTCACAAGATTGACCACAAGAGCAGACATGCGAGGCTAGGCCTAATCCCTTTTGGTTGAGGCTTCACTGTATACAGCGTAGACAGATGTAAGTGCTACAGCTACAACAAGCAGGTAAAATGGTACATCTGGCTCACCAGTATTCTGTATTCTGTGGACAAGCGTGTTGTATGGGAGCTGTGGCCCTACAGTAAGTGGGTCCAGGGAGGGATTGTATGCGCACAGCCTTCCAGAATACGACAGATCAAGTTACAAGGCTGGTAAATATAGCAATTGCCTATGACCTCTGTGGGTAACACTACACTCAGTTGCATTCCAACCCTCTCTTAAAGGACTAGCTAGTACCGAGGCTTTTTATGGGCAGAATGCTGTGCAGCACCGGCGCTGTCTTTAATATTCACTTCACAACACACAGGCACTCTTATTAGCATTAATATAGGCCTATAGATAAGATAAACTGTAAGATTAGTTTACTCATTTGTGAAGGTAACGTTAAGTTGGGTTCGCTATCGTTTCGGTATCTATCCAGTCATAGTGGTCCAGCAGTCATCGCTATACAAATGAACGAACAAGGACTTTAAGATAAGTTATCAAACAAACGTATCATGGGAAACGCACCAAAACTAAGTTACCAGCCAACCAAACCCTGGCAGTCGATCAACAGTGACAATATTAACAGTGACGTGAGGGTTGTGTCTTTAATAGTCTTAATGGCATTCACCGACGGAGATAGGCTACTAGATGGTTAAGTAACCAGGATAGTCGAGTTGAATATGCCTCTAACTTATTCACAATCCAATGAATAAACATCAATTTTTGCTATTTAACATTTTTTTCTTTTTTTTTTCTTCCCCTTTCCTCTTCCTCTTTTTCTTTGTGTTATTATTATAATGTCTATTTTAAGCATGACTAAAAAGCAAAAACTGATCTCAGCAGCAAAGATGAGCTACTCAATAACTATACCAACTGTTAGCTAGCATTAGCTCGGTACATTTTTATAGCTGACGACGTGCTAATGTTACTACTCCATTATCTATTTCGTGAGGCCACGGGTTGAATTTCGCGGTAACAGTCGCAATCTAAAACATTAGATTACAACTTTATAACAACATCTTTATAACAAACCAGTTTATTCCTTACTGGAGTAAGCCGCCTAGGAAACGTTAACTAGCGTAAGGGTGGGAGTACTGCTACTGCTGAGTTAGATAACTTGCCATCTAATAGAAATTCATGACTGATGACAGGCAACGGTGGTATGCATGTGTGAATAAGCACAAGCTAGCTCTCGACAAATCCGAACAATAGTGTTTTTAAAAAGAATACTGATTACGTTAACAATATTCTATTACAATTCGACAATTTAAGACAGATTCTTGGTTATGTTTGGAAAGCTAATTTCGCCCCACGATTACCACTGTAATATTAGCTACCGGCTAGCAAACACCTACCTTTCACAGTGAGATGTCATCCTGTTGTCTTTTTTCGGGGAGATGTCACAATCCAACCAGTTTACCAAATAATTGTATTCGTTGTTATACAAACTGCTTAATTTACTGATATAGACCCTAATTACACCTTCTTTGCGTGTTTGTCCTTGTAGTAACCAATGTTACTGTAACTAAATAACGGATCTCTAGCTTTAAACATGACGTAACTTGCTAGTGCTAGTTCCTTTAGATGATTGGTTTACGCTTTGCCTCTGACGTAACACAATACACACCTCCCACACAATCACCTTGGTGACGAAAATAAACACTCCATTTTAGTGAAACAAACAGCAACTAGCAAAGAAAAGTTTAGGCATTAGTTATAACTACGAAGATGCAAAGAGATTGCATAACCAAAGCTAGGTTAGCCGTAGGATTGAAAAAGCACCCTTAATGTTAGGTGTTGTAAGAGTATTGTGTACAATTTGTAGCTGACGATAGACATATAATGATTAAATATAAGCTCTGTAATGCTTTGACTTAGCATTATCGGTGCCATGGCACCCACCGTAACGTGTTGACAAGTTCCGTTTAGTATGTAAACCGTCTCAAAGCCAACTACAAATCTACCATACACCTGGTACACTTTTGTCGAATTCACCTTGAAACAGATTTGACCATAGACTGTATATAATAAGTTATTATATACAGTCTATGGATTTGACAGATGTCAGTTTACCGAGCAGTGCCGTTAGCCTTGATTTCCCCTGTACCCGGCCAAAAACTTCAACAAAATTCAAAAAGAAATTGTGTTTTGTCTCTCCTTGCAGTCCAGTGTGTGAAATTAAGATAACAACTTGAAAAGGGTGACGTGGCTGTGAAAACAGTCGCTAAGAGATTTCTAAACGTAGTACCTGCTTTGCTAACCCTAACCCAAGGTACCGTCTAGAATTTTTAGACTAATAGCAAATAAGGTTTACAACACATCAACTGTCTTTGTAATTTTTTGGACACTAAAAACGGCATTCATCTATTTTACTGCATTGTACCGCACAATACAATATTTTTTATATGCATTACTGTTTACCTGGAAGGAGCAACCTAAAAGCAAAGATCTTTTAGAACACGTCAACCGTCTCTTGTAAAAGTGTGCGTGTGTTTTCTGTCCTTATAAAACACCGCCACCAAGTGGTAATTTAAATTTAAAACAAAAAGGTAAGTAACAGTTCCACATTTTATTATGAGTGTTACACATACTTTAGAATTGTGTCAAACGAGTCTTAGATTAGGAGATTACATCTATAAGATGGTTAACTTTGCCTTTTAGAACACAGTAGTCTGATTTGGAAATCAGCAGATTCTCGACATATTTCTATAGCCCAGTCATCTCAGTTGAGTGCTGTTCAATTAATGTGTAGGCTATGTTACATAAAAAAGGGTTGATTATTAATCTTATTTTATTAATACTTTAGCTTGACAGAGAGGATATAGTTGTGGAAAACAGGCTTACGTATTCAAGTCATATCAGCTGCTCTGTGAATTAGAAATAGCATACAAACACCTTCATACAGTTTTTGTCACACACATTCAGCATAATCCCTTTAAACAGAGTTTGATAAATAACATGATTTCTCAAGGCAGAACATGGATCTACATTAACTGCTTTTCCAGTTAACAGTCTTGTTGTTTTAGGACTTTACATGTTGGTTGAACCAACTAATACTTTTTGATCCAATGCACACCATACACATCAACATTGAGGACTGAGGAGAAAAAAAATCCAAAAATGCTATCATCTATTATCATTTAGGCTACTTCATAGGCATTCCGATTTAGTTTTTAAGTGACACGGTGAGTGTAGTCAAAAGTGTAGCCTCTTGTTAGGCCTTAGTGTTTTGAGCTACATTAATAATTTAAATAAAGACAAAACTAAGTTTAAGTCAACAAAGATAAACCTGAGACTAAAAAAAAAATAACATTGTGCAATAATAATTACTGTTTTCTTAACGTAAACCAAGCAATTCAACTGCACACAATGAAAAAAACTCACCTTAACATTAAAGTTCACTTACAAGCATGCCAGTAGTCATCAGACTGGTCCCGAATGATAGGCCTACTGAGCCACACTGATGCACCACCAAGAAAAAAAAATGTTGTGGAACCTACAGAGTATGTACTCTTTGTGTCTTCTCCAATTCATAGCCTATAGTAAATATTTTTTCTGCCCCATAAATAGACCTGACCTGTAGCCAGTGAAAGCCATTTACAACAATGCTTACATTTAGGATGGACTTAAATGACAACTGAGTGACATACTACACTATCTATTAAAGTATAATTTATGGGTAAGGATAAATATGGTGCCATGCATCTATACCCAAATACTTCTTAATCTAAGGGAGCACCCATCAGCAACCATTTACTACAAAGCTGCACATCACTTCTAAATGCTCCTATATGCAACACCTCAATTCAGTTAATGGGTGGTCCAGCATTAAACTGACCAAACCAATACATTGTAAAAACAAGCTGAATTTCTGTCCTGGTTACTATGAGTGTCTTTAACTCTCTCCCATTAAAACCACTGCAGTGGTGTTATGAGGGTCTCTAACTCTCCCAATAAATAACTGAAATATAAATGGATTAGTACACCAACTACTTCAAGATAGCATTTCAGGTATATGCACACAGTCTTAACACAATAATCTTGGCCTTTGCACTCATCATGAACAGAACAAAAATGTAATCTTCACAACCTCACAGGAAATTCTTCAGTTATGCAATGCGACATCTGGAAAACACAATACTGTCTACAAGTGTTCCTGGATTTTTCTTTACCCATTACTGTCTTAAAATTGACAGTTTAATATGATGAAATGTGTGTTGTTGGTGGGACTATTATATTTGTTCAGTTTTAAGATAAATAATATTGCACTGCACAAAAGCTATACTGTCAGATCAATGCAAAATAGCAAGTGACAAAATAAAGTGGTAAAGTGGCAGGAAGCTGGACATCAGTGTCATGAAAATAAAATAATGGTATTCATTTCATTAATAATAGCACCAAAAATTAATAAATCAAGCCACTGAAAACACCATTATCGGTACCATACAAATACAAAGGGTCAGCAACTGAATCTTTAGGGTGGAAAGCTGAGATCAATGCATCTTTCACAGAAAAAAAATATCCCGATATTGATCCATAGATGTCTCCATTATATAAAGCTGTGATTCAAAATCTCACACACTGCGACAAAGATGCACACATAGATAGTGTAAGCAGAATGTTCAACATTGATGAATTTGAAAATAGGTTATCAACAGTGGTGAATTTAAGATGTTTCTGCCTATGGAAAAACAAAAATATTAGTTGTATTACTAACATATTCTTCATGATAAGATATTCTGCATAATAATATCTATAAACTTTATTTGGCTGCGAAATGAACTAAGTAACAAATGTCTATTCACATTTGCATTATCCACCTCAAACACAGATGAAGTCTGATGTCTACTTTCAACCAACACAGCCTTTCAATATTTGCGTTACTTTGTGTTGTTACTGTGTGTTGTTACTGTGTGTTGTTACTGTGTGTTGTTACTGTGGAATGTATATTTTTAAATATTACTTAAATGCCGTGAATTAAATATGTAGGGCTAAACCATCCTTATAAAACTCTTCAGTAAGAGTAAAAAAAAGGATTTTCTTAAATGTCTGCCCTCAAATGTAACATTTTAAAAAACACAGCATAACAGACATAAACAGTCTAAGAATTGGAACTCTAAATAATTGTTTCCAAATACGCCGGGAGCCCTTCATGACCTCCCTAGACCCTCTATGTGCTCTAGCCCATAGACAGCTTGTCTGATAAATATAAGCATAATATTAAAGAATAAAGAAAGAAGAAAAAGTCACACTGTTCAGCTACATACAGCTATCAGAAACTACAGCAGCTGATTGCGTGGCCTGCATATTAAAAAACTCAAACAAGCAAAGAGGAGGCAGCTTTTTTCCTGAAAGTGTGGCCCACATAAAATGTGACTTGGATGGTCTCGGTGGGAAAAGCTTGGGTGGAGGTCTTAAAAGATTAAGGAGCATAAGGGGTGGGGGATGGGGCCCTTAAAAGATTGTTCCCATGCTTAGGTTTCTTGCAGTTATTTGGTTTTGGGTACCACCAGAATCTCATCCCCGTCACGGATGCTGTAGGAGTGAAGGGCCCGTGTGCTGTACTTCATCTCCTCTGGACCAAAGGGGCTGTGCAGGTCTTTATCGATGTAATAGAGGCGCATGTTATTGGTGGAGAGACGAACTACAGTCTTTAGCTGTTTCTTCAGCTCGGCCACCGTCTGGTCCAGGCGGATGCTCACCTGCTCCACTTTGTCTTCACAGTGAACTTCTACCTTCGCATGAAACTGGGGCCGCAGGTCAACCTCAGCCAATGGTTCTAGCTTCCCGTACTTAGTCACCAAACAGTGGTACCTTCAAATAGAGAATCAATTCAAACTTCCTAAAGGTACTAAAGCCCAGCTAAATGTCTAACTTGTTTTGATTATTTTGCTTCAGGAATAATTAAGTACCCTTAAATGATATAAATTGCACTAAACCTTATTAGATAAACCTTATTATTCAATTTTAGCTCAGTCTTGGTAATGTAATCCCTTAGTTAGATCATTATTGATCATCACTGGTCTAGTCAAATGCATATAAAAAATATCAATTCAAATATCTAAAAACAAACTGGAAAAAAACTCATTCATAAATGTGTTCTTTGTAGTGAGCTTTACAATTGATGAGCTTTACATTCCTGACCCAGTTAGCTTTGCCCAAAGGTATGGCTGTGTCAAGGCTGTTAGATTGCTTTGAGATTGGCCTACCTGTTTGGCTGCTCCCCTGCTGGGTGGTCCAGATAATAACGGATGAAGAACCTCTCGGCGTCCTCTCGCTCACTGTCACTCACCATGCTACCATTGAGGTTGCTCACTGAGGGTAAGCTAAAGCAACGGGGCACACTATCAAAATAACGTCTCACACTCACAGGGATGGTGAGAGATTATATTAGCTTAGTTCCACTCAAGTTCATTAATACTGCAATATTAAACAAGTTAAGTAAAAAAAGATGAGACAGGTTGATTAAAGCTAATGTGTTGACAAGTGTGCAGACAAAGCAAAGCTTTGAATTTTGGTCTAATAAGTGTATTCTAAGGCTGACAAAAACACATATTTAGTCATGGAAATTGTCTATTTTAAAACTGCTCATCAGGACAAGATGTAATTTATTTTGACAATAACTATTTATTACTGAGTACCTGCACAATAATTATGTTACCTGCAAGTATGGTCCACCTTTATAAAAACAGAATTTTGAACTTTGTACTTCCTGATTATTTCATGATCTTGATAAGATGAAATGATGAAATGATAAAATTACACATGTGTAAATGTGAGTCAGTGTGGAGCCCATGTCATACAGTTCATTTAGCTTCACAGACAAGCTACACTACTAACTCCACTAACTACCTATTAATATGCACCTTTAAGCAATGGTGGGCAGAATGAGTTTTAGTTTTTTCCAATTATGTTCCATACCTGAAGCCGTGAAGATCTGGGAGACCTTAACCATTCCCTTTTTTAATATGGCCATTACATCGCCACAGTAAGTAATGAGAGACATGCTTGTTTAACATACCGTCTGGTATGTTTAATTTGTTGCAGAAATGAGTCACTTATTAGGTCACATAAGGGCATGATTAATAAATTACGCTCTTGAGATCTTAAACTTACAAATGTAGCACACATGTGACAGGAGTTTTAGCATTGTGACGTTATGTATATTTTTTTAATTGCTCAATTTCAAAAATGCATGAATGAAATATTTCAATCCAAGGAGAAAAAAGATATATATATTTTTTAATAAATAGCTGGGTACAATGTTGTATTTTTGCATCATGAACTGTGGTTGTATTAATGGCTGATAATACTTTCATTGTGTTAGACACTGGAAAACATGAAAAATTCAGTGAAATGTTGTCAGTTGAAAAGTGATGAAACCTCTGTTTATTTATGTGCTCTTTAGCAGGAGATAGATGTGCTGTTTGTCCCTCTATATTTGTAATGGTTGAAATGTAATACTTACTGTGCTATCATTAGGCTTCTGCGTTCCGTATTTGTGTAGGCTTGTAGTAAAGGTATTCCTTGTAGTCTTACTTCTTCAAGTTTGGGGAAAAAATTAAGCTTCTCAATATCTTCCCATTGATGAAGACCTAACACATAAATATTAATAGTAATGATGTTTGAAGTACCGTAAAAAATATTTGAAAAAAATATGACTATGACGTTATAAATGCAAAATATACAACTTGTGAATATATCTTGTTTAATTTTGGATAGATAACGGATGTTATGTTTGGTCACCGTTGTAGGAAAATTTAAATTTAAGAAATGTGGTATGATAGAAAAGTCTCTGTGATTGAGTTCAAATTAATTCACCCATTAGCACAAGTACCTGAGTTGTGCAGATTAATGCTGCGTAAATTCGGAAAGAGTCGTCGCAGGGTGTCCCCAGCATCCTTAATCGAGCCAAGGTTGTTGTTGGCCATGACCAGTGTGTCCAGTGAGGGGAACATGGCGCCAAACTTACGCACCTCGGCCCATTCATGCAGATTGTTATCGGTGATGTGCAGCAGACGGAGTGACATGCAGGACACGGGGGAGGGCGACACAGTGGAGTACTCATTAAGGCACAGGAACAGCTCCTCCAGCCTGACCACCATATTATGAAGCACAGACACACACACACACACACACCACCACCAACAACAACAACAACAAAAACACTGCTGTGATTACTTTTCATACAACAAACATGATAACACTGAAGGAGACAAGGACAAAATCTAAATGCCTTAAAAAACACCTTAAAAAAGACAGGGAGTGTACCAGTGTGATGGAGTGCAGTCTCCAGTTAAGTATACACTAGACTGCCAACGGGCCTGGCTAATTGGAGTTAGATTACCATAGCATCCTAACAAGGTAGGGTGACGACTCACTACTTTCATTGCAGAAACCTTTGAGAATGTGTATATACTGTGACTCAGAAGTACAACTTGGTGCGTGTGGGGAGTAAAGTGAATGGGAAAGGGGCAGTAAAGGAAGAATTTGATCATAATTCATATTATATTACATAAGTAATAATAGGAACCTCATGACTAAAGCCTCCTAATATTACTGCATGTCTTAGAACTTTCTCAGAGACTTATGCAGGCTTTTACAAATGCTTTTAGTATCTTACTGGAAAGGAATCACATTTCTGGCTCTAGTGGGTGAGGAAATTATTTTCCCTCATATTCCTCTGCTGTCAGAATAGTAAACAATCAATCAGTGAGAGAACACCGACTGCTGACATATGGAAAAAGCAAACACTGGAGGCTTACTCTGGCATCTCGCGACTGATGGTGTGCACTGTGCTCCAGGACACTTGAGTGTTGTTAAGGACAAGTCGGCGGACACGGGAAAAGGCCTCGGCACAGCTCGGCTGCAGCACAGACTCGTTCAACTGATTGGAGCTAAGGTTGAGAAAATCCAGGTTTGGTATGTTGGACACGATTTTACTGATCTAAAAAAAAAGAATGAAAGAGAACAGAATACATAACAACCCTCAGTGTTAACCAAAGACTTCTGGACTTTATGTCTCTTCATATATTCAATAATATGTGATACAAGTGGCTAGGAAGATTACAGAAAATTACAGTGTAACTTACAATAGAAAGTTCTGTGGTCTGCTAACTTACCTCATGCCAGTCCCGAAGCTTGTTGTCGGACAGATCAAGCTCCATCACATGTGCGCAAAAGGCAGCAATCTCCCCCTCATCTCCAGCACGACTTATCCCACAGCCATTAAGTACAAGTACACTGGGAAGGTTTAGCCGGTCTGTGCAGATGATATAATGTCTCCCTTATGACATCTCAGAATCAGGTTTTATTGCCCAAGTATAACTGTAATATACAAGGAATTTGCCTTGTAACTATCCTTGCCTTGCCTTTAAACTATCTTGCCTCGTAACTGTCTTTCAAACAACAGATGCAACGTCGACCATCTGACCATGATCTGACCATATGTCCATAACAGCCCTTAACTGTTTTTCCTCTTTTAATAAAGAATTATCAAAAGATAATTATCACTGTATCCCCTGCTGTTACATCCAAATCCACAATATCTAAACAGAAACTATGTACTTTTACTATATTTTACTTTGAACCATGCTGGCTGACAAGGTAATATAGACAATTCAATAAAGCTTATGCATGTGCAACCTCAACCTTACCCTTCATGGGTGATCCTTGTGGGCCAGTGGGTACAACAACTACTCCCATGCCAGGGCCTCGCCGATACGGGAAGTTCTCTGGACTGTACTTCTCACTGATCACCTGCATGAAGGTGCGGCCCTCCTCCCCAAGCAGCTCCATGGTCCTGTCCCACGAGCTCTATGCAGCTGCCCGTCCATCAGGGGGAAAAAAAGATAAAAGCAGAAATAATACATAACATAGTGCAAGACCCAACAGCCACACCAAACCTCTCATATGAGTTAAGATCCTCGCAGACACAGAGTATTACTATGGTGTATACCAATAGGTTTAACAGTCAACTGTAACTGTAACTGTAACTGTATAAAGAGGTCTTGTAAAGTGATACTATGCCTGTTTGAACACATAGAACCCTTGAACAAGGACAACCACCTTTGTGACCAAGGCCACAAACAAGAAAGAGATAAGGAGAGGGAGAGAGAGAGAGGGAGTGTCTTACTAAGACTGCTTATCACTAATGCACAGTTGGAAAGTCACAAAGATCCATCAGCAGTCAGACAGACTATATTCTGAAGTGCACAGAATGAACTTAGATATTGACAAACCATATTTATCACGATGAGCTATGTCTATATACAACAATTATGAAGTAGGTAACTAATTATTATGCATTAATAACTGTAGGTTTGAGGGCAAAATGTTCTGTTACAGCTGGAGGGGTGCTGTCCATTTACAATTAGTTATATCATTTGGGAATAGATCTTTAAATATATATTATGCCTACCTTCCACTGGCTGGCCACCTGCAGAGGTGAGTCCTCTGTTTCCTCTGAGCTCCCGTGTCTCTCCAGTGGGGGGCTGGGAGGGTGGCCGAGGCTGATGCACACTCAGGTCACCTCTAAAATGAAGGGACTGGAGAACAGGAGGGGAGTTCATATTACTGCCAATGTGTAACTATAACAGAATGAAAGTCTTTTGTCTCATGACAGTTAGGTCCAACAGTCAATAGTGACTGAAACTGAGAAGTCAGACGATTACACAAAGACAAAAACCAGAAAATATTGTGGGCCTTATATGTTGTCTGAATGAAATTATTTATCATGATGTAGCCCAGCACTGAACATTATACGTTGTTTATACTTATGCCTTTCTGAATTGCATGAAAATCTGTTATTACAGCATTCAAATTATGGCTCCCTTTGCTTTGAATGGCTCATAGCCGCAGTTCTAAACATCACTGCAAACACTCATTTCCACATAGCCTAGTTATATTGACCAAGATCACTCTATTATTCTTAGTAGCCTACCATTACAATTAAACAATATGTTATATGTTCTTTTGCTGTTAACAAGGTTAAACAGTCAGTTTATCACAGTTCACAAACGATACACTGACTGACAGTTGTACATAAGGTTATCAAGACAGCCATCGAATTAGCTTTACACATAAACATAAAACTGCACTTGGGTAGACTAGTGAAAATATGACATTTCGAGCGAACATAACGATGGAAAACTAGCTAATCTACTAACAGGACTCGAAGTTAGTGCAGGCTATTTTCTTCCAGATAACTTCGACCGTTTTGTGTTACTCAAATGATGCGATGTGTGCCATCAGACTACGGCGTCGAAAACGGATGATGACTGAAGCAATAACAGAGCGTGCAAAAATAAGCACGAATGTCATTTTCTGTCTTAGACCATAACCATACAACAAACAGTGACTGCAGACTGCGGTTAACGTTACATATTTGATACAAATATTTTTCAAACGTACCGTTATTTTACTATTCGGCAAATTGTTGTGGAGTGTGTTGTGCTCACCTAAGATGTGAACCTGTACGTGCGTTTTTTTGTTATTGTTGATTCAGCTGTCAGACAAGCGACCGCCTTCTCGTAGGAAGTGACGTACCATAATTCACTAAAGTAGATGTTCGCGCACGAGATTACAATAAAAAATGTGTAGGCTACCGACTAATGTTGCCTAATGTAGCCCTAATATGCGTGTAGTATTGTTCCAATGTGTGTTTTTTTTTTGTGAAAATGTGTTGATGTTGAAGAAATCTGAAAACAGGGTCACTCTGAATTTTTTGGTCTGCACCACAGCCACTTCACAATACCAAACACAGACAGTAATATAAAAATCGTAAAATCACTCAGGTAGGATGTATGCCTTCAAATGTATGCCTTCAAAATATACATAGTATATAGTAAGCTAGATAGTCCAAACATGTAGATTATGTACTAATACAAAGTACAAACAGGCCCAGAAGTGCGAAGTGAAATTGTGAATCAAGATTGTGAATGAATTTCATTTCAGGTCATTGTGCATATGTGGTCTGCGCGAGATCAGTAAGTGGGCTTGAAAACTGGACTGGCCAGACCATGGCAAGAGGGGTTTGCAGCAGATGTCAAGGACCCAAGCCTCTTCAGAAAAGAAGAGTTGGCTTTGCCCTTTCCTGTATGTCCTGATGGCCTCCACATTGACCATTTAGAGACTTGAAATCATGAAATCAATCACCATCTTCCCCTGCACCATCTGAAAGTCCTCCATCTTGCCCCAGTTATCACATGTCCACCCCTAAATAAACCCCACAATTGCAGTATAGTCAAAAAACCTCTGCTTATGGCATGATGCAGAGATGCTCTTGAAGTAAACTCTGTGCAGAGAGAACAGGACTGGGGAAAGGACTGTTCCCTGAGGTGTGCTGGTGATCACAACCTTTGATGTGCAGTCAGTACCCCATCTGAGATAACGGTTCTGTCCGTAGGACAGTCCATTTAAGACAGCCTGCATGGGTCGGGTCCACATCAATCTGTAGCAGATGCTTAAGTGGTTAGTTTCACAACCCAGTCTTTGAGCACAGTGTCCTTGGCACAGTGAGTAGGTCACTGCCTTCCTGGATTAGCCTTCTCATCCTTGGACCTGGCCTGTGTTTATCTGCTTTACACATACACACACTTCATGTCTGTAGACTCATTAGGATAACATCACAACATTTTTACTTATTTCATGTAAAATCAAATGGGGCTTCAATAGATTTTGACCAGTTGCATAGCCGTGCAGCTTCACAATCAGCCCTGAAGAGGGCACTCACACATCAATTTAAAAAAGTGTCATATAGTCAGCGCCATCACTAGTCTGGCTAACAGGACTGATAAGCTCTTGGGAGTCTGGCCAGGCTCAGTTACTACATGCCTTCTGAGAGGCGGGCTTAACCTACGTCCATCAGATGCCTCTGTAGTCTACTGGGCGAATCTACAACCAATCAGATCCAAACTAGAGTGCCTCTAATCCAAACCAAACCAAAAAGATAGTTTTTCATTGGTTCCCATGTTTTTGGGAAACGGAAGAGCTCTAAAACGGCAGCCTGGCCAGACTGACTAGTTCGCCATCACACCACACCACAAAAACCTTTGGAGGCAACCCCTAGGTTGCATCTGATGATTTTGCCCCTCAGGCTGTTCTTAATATAAAACCATTTTTAAATAGTCTATGGGATTATCAGTAAGGAAAAGAACTAACTTTTTAAAACAATATGCGGTGTACATTTCAAATCATGTAGTTAATATAGCCTAGGCCTAATGTTTATCTTAACTGAGAAGCATTCTTTAATGAAGCCTGTCTTCTTAAGCCTATATATCTTTTCATATTTATAGTCGAATGCATTTTAGTGCATTTTGCACGTATTATACTTATTTTAGGCATTGTTTTTAATATTTATGGATTTATTATAGTACTAGAATGAAATGTGGATTCTGTGTCAACCTGCAACAAAATGCTCTCTGACCGCATGAATGAGTTGTAGGCAGTTTCCGGTCATGTGATCCGGCATTGTAGCGTGTTTTAACTGCGTTGGTTAACTGGGAGTCGCCGAGGAAATAAGGTATGACTGTGCATTCAGGCAATATAGGAACTGTTATTACAGAGAGACAGGTTAATGTGAGCTTTCAAATGAACATATAGTGAAAATATGTCCTAACACTATCAGGTCTGCTTTAAATAACATTGCGCCTTCATTTTTACCAGCCCTGTCACATCAACCGGCTACTTAGCTTCAACATTAGCCTAGCGCTAGCAATAGAGTTGATATCTATATACATTTGGAGGTTATTTATTAGTCTATCTGACTTTAAAAGTTAACGCTATATTTGTGATTGTATGATTTTCCGATGTACATTTCACAAAGCATAGGAAAACATGCTGACATTTTTAATAGCTAGCAGTCAGGTAATTTAATTCATTGCTAGCATGACGTTAACGTTACCCACTGACTAACATGGTAACACTAACCGGTTTTAGCGGCCGAGTCCTACGGGTCTGCTTGCACTTGTGTGCGATAGTTTGACCCCAATTTTAGGTCAGCGTAGCATGACATGTCCTCTTATTATTTAATATGAACTACATGTTACACATATCTTGCCATTCCACTGTGTTGGCAAGCTAACTAGAATTGTTATGATGATTTGTCAGTGTTCTTTGAACAGTCTTACGCCATCTTTTTTTTATTGACAACGTCGCAGAGTAGGTTAAAAGTCCGAGGAAGAGTTGTCAACAGCTGCAAGTTATCCTTATTAATAGACAAGCGCAACCCCTTGCAGTAGGCTGTATGAGGTGACCTTGTGGACCATGAGAGTAGTACCCCGGAATGTCCATTCTGTTAAAGGGATTCTCTGAAGTTGTTATAAAACATGTTTGCAGGTCTGAACCCTAAACAAATCAATGAGATGGCTGAAAATGGAGTAGACAGTGAAGGCACACAGAAACGGGCAGGAGCCAAAGACAGACAAAATGGAAATTTCACAGGTTGGATGACTATTTGAAATATCCAAATTAAGGTAGACAATTAATGGTGTCAACTGAATAAATAAAGCAGTTTATTAAATCATTGGATCTTTATAATCAAGTTCTCAATATGGTTCTTGGTCCTGAATAGCCAAAGTATTGTTATTGTTTTTTTTTCCAAGTCATGCAATATAAGCTTGACACGTAAAAGCTTGCTTGACTTTTCTGAAATTGTTCGTTATATGCAAACTATTCTACTTTTCTTATCAAGATTCCTCTCTTCGGGAGAGAAAGCAACAGGACAGAGATGAGCGCCTGTCGCTTGTCCTGTGGAAAAGACCCGTCCAGACTCTACAGTATTCATTTCTAGAAACGCTTCTCACCTTGAAAGAGTGGACACTTAAGTAAGCAATCTTCATTTACTTCTTCAGCTCTGAGCTGATAATGCCGTTAATTAACTGACCTTTCTCTCTTGTCCCACAGGCTATGGAAACGAAGAGGCACAGTATTTCTACTGTTGGTACTACTATCTATTCTTTCAATGGCCTATTCTGTAGAGGGAGCACATCAGAAGGTAAGGATAGTTGCAAGTAGTGTTGCTATATTTGTTTCTTTTTGTTAATGGATAACATGCCTAACCACATAGAGTAGTGATGGTTACATTTTACAAACCTGGTTACATTTTACAAACCTGTTGTCCATAAACCTTGTGTTTCTTTATTTCTGTGTGTATGTCCGTTTTGTATTTTAACTTTTAATTTATTACATATTTGCATGTTTAAGATGCTGATCCCATTCGAACAATCAGCATGTAACTGTAATATACAAATTGAGATTCTACTATAGGCTAGAACCCAGTACATGTACAAAGCCTAACTGTACACACACTCTTCTAGTTCTTCATTGAAGTCCTGTTTTTAATTGGATCTTCTGTAATGTACCATGTTTTTAACAATAACATTCAATCAAAACATTAATTGTTATTGCTTTATGCTGAATTGCTATATTAACATGTGGTGATGTCCTGTTTGTTCATTCAAGTATATACAGTATATGGAGAAGAAGGCTCTGTGGTGTGCCTACTGGGTAGGCTTGGGTATCCTGTCTTCAGTAGGCCTTGGGACAGGGTTGCACACATTCTTACTTTATCTGGTAAGCCCATCAGCATCATGATTATTTAGTCTTTAACAAAACAGTGTTTAGATTCTGTTATCAAATGTACATTTCATGTCTATTAAATTGTATTTTGTGTATGTTTTACTCATGTATAGGCTACATTAGCCCATATGCACAACCCCTCCTTATACTTAGACCAATAACAATAACAATAACTGTAACTTGATACTTGACCTTCATACTTGACTGATGCATGAACCCGTATATGACTTATCCTTCCACTGATGCTGTAATTTCTGTATTATTAGACTATTTTATTTTTATCTTATCGTCCATATACTTATACTAGAACTGTTAAATTGCTATGCTGATATTTTTTTATTGCCCATTTTACATATGCACATATTTATTGCTGGTCACTATACTTTTAATCTTGCACTGTTGCACTACTGGACTCATTTGCACTACTACCTTGACAAACACCTCATACTGGACCACAGTACATTCATGCGCATCTCTACCCTTAGTATTTGTATTCTATTGTTCCTTTTAGTAATGCTGATCTAGTCATGTTGTTTTGTTGATCTGCTTCTTATCCTGTGTACACTGTAGTGTATGTTGTGTGTGATTTTTTTTTTAAAGGGACCTTGGGACCTTGAATTTCCCCTTGGGGATCAATAAAGTATCCATCTATCTATCTATCTATTAGACTTTATGGATGGATCAGAATGAGAAATTGTAGCCTAAAAATATGTATAGATATACATCACTAGTATATTGTCAAACAAAGTATTAGCAAGTTTGCTGCCTAAAGACAGTTATGATGCCATGTTTAGAGGAGAATTTAAAAGTTTTGAGAATGACACGTCTGTGCTTCAGAATTTGTGATGGTGATTCATATTCTTTCTAGATTATTGTCATCATCTGTGAAAAAAGTGAAAAACTTTTATTTCAGTTCACATAAACTAAAATCATGTTTTAATGCAGCATCAGTGGTAATGTCAGCTTACAGGTATGTATGTAACCCTAAATTCCACAAAGTTTGTGGAACAAATGTGTCATTCTTAAAGGGATTATCCGGAGTGAATCAACCCGTAGCTCTGTTGACTGAGGCTGTCGAATGGTGTCTATAGGTATCAGAATGACAGCAGTAGGTACAACGTAGACCGAATTCACGAACTGGCCGCTAACGCTAAGCATATTGGGCATATGAAAACGAAACTGACATGCCCTAATCAGTTAGCGCTGGCTGCCGTTTCGTTACTCGGTCTACCGTGCATGAAAATCTTTCATTCTTATACCATTGGATAGCACTTAGCAACGTGAATCAACAGAGCTACGTGTTGTTTCACTCCGGATAATTCCTTTAAAACTTTTGCCCACGATAATTCAAACTCTTAACATAAAGTGTAATTTAGAAATGTAAACGTTTGCGTTATCATTTATTGAACCGTGTTCAAGATTCAAAATATCCCATCATAGAAGTTGAATCATTGATTGGAGTGGTTGTAATTGTGTATGTGGTTGGTGATATTAAATGCATCAGGTCACCCCATTCAGAAACATTCTTTTGACGCAAGCAAAACTTTGAGGAAAAAATGTTAGATTGTGGTCTTGTCATAAGGCACATTTCTGTTAAATTGAGAAAGGTTAGTACTCCCTTCCTGTGGTGTAGTTGTGTCCTCAGTAATGTGACAGACGGGGAACTGAAAGTGTCTACTTAATCAAGATATTTCTGAGGTGTTGGGCCACTGATTCGGAACTTAATGTTTCTTGTTTCACAAGAGTGTTGTTTAGAGAATTATATTTTTTAGTTTAGTTAGTTTTAATCGTACATCTGTTGGACTGATCATTGTATGATTATATTATGACGTGTTACTTCGTAGAGTACAGAATAATAAGATGGAAATGGGTCTACATTTTTCTTGGAGACCATTGAAGACGTGCGTGCAGTGGTGGGACCTATACATTTTTGAAATGAGCGGAATTTTTATCTTTAGTTGAGTGGATTTATCCAAGGTTGTATGTGGTTGTGAGGGCCTCTGCATTGGTAAGCAAGCACAGTACAGTATGATCCTGAATTCCAGTGATTGATGAAAACTAAGGTAGAAGCTACACATCTCCTTCTGAATCATGCAGATTGGCCTGACTGGACACGTTGGCAGACATGCTGGTATGGTGTGGTGATCATCACTTGTCATGATGGATGCTTAAGTAAAGAGTTTTTTTTTGTGAACGCTGACAGGTAGTGCCTATTCTTCTTGAAGTTACTCAGCCTTTCATGATTGTCAGGAAAATGAAATGTGGTCAGTGGGAAGGGGTGAGGAGGAGGAGTGTGTGTGGCGGGGGGGGGGGGTAAGTAGTACTCCTTTTTGTACATGAAGTGAGAGGACATGTCGACTCATCACGATGACTTCACGTACAATCATCAATTCTGTTGTTAGATTTGAAGGTGCGTGTATGTGAGAGTGTGTGAGTCGTTCTTGTCTGCTCACATGAGACCCACCACCCATATGTGCTCATTCCACCTCCAAAACGGCACCAACCCGCAGGACAGAAATAAGCCTGACCAGAAGGCATTGCTGAGCTATCACTGTCTCTCTCTCTCTCACTCCCTCACTCACTCACACACACACACACACACACACACACACAGGGATTTGATGTTGCTCTTAACATGCAATGCCAAACCTGAGCTGTGAAAATACCATATAGACTCAGCAATGACGCTTTTAGACAGTGCCGCTGGTAAACTCATCATGTTACTTGGAGGTTTGGTCTTCACAAAAAATTTGTTTGTTTAATGGAGAGTATTTTTAAAATGTTGCTATCTAGTTGTAGGAGTTCTGTTTCGGTTGCTCAACAAGACATGGCCAGATCCATGATGGTGTTGTGTGCTCTGCTGTTGGTCATTGAAAAGTCTTTAGTTTCATGAAAGAACCACCAGAATCAGAGGAATACGCTAACACAGTATGTTTTAAAGGCAGTACACAGTTATTTTATTTGTATACATTATAGTTAATTTTTTGTTTTTATATTTTTAGGTGCAGTTTCCTTCATCTTGTTTTAACTTTTGATATTGATCTTGCTTTCTATTTTTGTCTGTGTGATGCTGCATGTACTATAAGAACACTTCCTCTCTTTGGAGGCCTTAAGGTTGTGCTGACAAGTACACTGAGAGCATTGACAGGTTCAACCTCAACAGGTTTAGATTTGGTTGTGTAGCCTTTGTTTTAGATGAAAGTATCTTAATTATTATGTTATGAGTGTCAGACTCGCGCACATACAAGCTCTTCTCTACTCTTGAGATATTTATGTTCAGGGTTTTTTTGAAAGATGAATCACTTTATCCGCCATCTTAAATTGCAGTAAGTACATTTTAAAATGTAAAAGGCTTTTTCATATCTCACGGCATGAGACAGGGCCATCTTTAACATACATGTCTAGTGTGCTGTCCTTCCCCAGTATGTTGACAACCCTCATCTTTCTCAAGAGTGTTACAGTTACTCACCATGAGAGTAGATTGTCGTATCAGCTCTCTTCCAAGAATCCATTCCAAAGGAAATGATCCACATTAGTCCCAAGTGCACTATGTATGAGTCAGATGTTTAAACTAATAACAAATTGTTTATTACTGCAACAGACAGTAACATGACAAAATAGTGATTTATTATTTGTTTAAAGAGAGGAGTTAGTGGCCACTTCACCTTCAAGATACTTAACATGCTAAGTATCAAACCTATCAAACCCCAATGGAAGACATCTGTAAAATATTTACTTTTTCTCACAATGGAATTATCTCTTATCTCTAATGGTTTCACGTGGAATTAGAGGCGTATGTTCTGAAGTTTTTCTACACCGGTATGGTTCAGTGAAGACTAAAATTAGTGGTGCTGAAATAATAAAAAAATAATTAAAACAACATAGATGGACTAAAGTATCGGTATATGTCTGAATGGAAAGTATTTTTACCATCTTCTGCGTTTAGACTATGGCTGCCACAGTCTTGTCAATGAATGGGAAACCCTGGGACACTTGAGAAAATGTGAGAGAACTGGAAAAAGAATTGTACTGATTGACTTATGGGAACAGCAATGGTTTGGGGGAGATCTCTCAAAAGCTAGAGTAGAGAATGTCGTTCCTTGTGGTTGCCCATCACTGAGGTAACCCAGACATGATGGCCAGATTTGAATGTATTTTCATTTTAATGTCAGTATTTGTATACTAACAAATGACTGCTTTTTTGTAATATATCCATCCATCATTGGTGGAGTTTATTTTATAGTGCAAAAACATAATGTTTAACAGAAATATGAAACTAAAAGCATTTAGCACTATTTTCCCCAAATCAAGTAATGGAAATGAAAATGATGGAATACACACCTCTGTAACTACAGCTGCAAAGCACAGCTGCACCCGTAAATGTCTTGTTCAAATGTCTAGACAAAGGAACCCTTTGAATATGCCTCCCACAAAGGTGAGGTTATACCATTGCAGGAGGCCTTTTGTAGGAGGTTGAGGAACAATGCAAAACCCTGAGCACTTAGTGGTCTTCGGGGTCAGACGCTAAATCTCCACCACATACCAAGAAAATGGTGTCAGCCTGAATGTGGAGCAGGATCAGATGTTGAATGCACACACACCACACGTTTTAATTAGTTGCAGAAGATCAGTTTAATGTGGGAGTCCCCTTTGAAAATATTTTGGAATGTGAGGCACGCTATGCACAAAGTTTCTGATTAGTTATGCTTTTATATATTTTATGTATAAATTGGTTTGTTAGTGCTGATGGCCTAATCATTGAGCCACACACAGTCATAGATGTTAGAAGAGATCCATTGCTTTGTATTGTATTGAGACTTGAGGTCACTCAGTGTCTTGTATGTGTCTACATGTACAGCATAGTTGGGACCATTTTAATGATTGTAAACTGTGCAGGCCGCTGAGGGGGTCATTTTACCCACACCTAAACTATGCTTTGGTAATGCTAAACCTTACCCAGATGGAGATGTCTCAGATAGACATTTCATCATCTGGAAACATTTCCCTGGGCTTACAACATACAGGACCCACGTGAAGGCATTGAGAAGCTGACAAGCACTTTCTTATAGTTGAACTCCCCTGCATACTTTTGGCTGACACATTAAAGCAACAGTGACTAGTAAAGTAGCCGCCTTTTTTTTTTTTTTTTTTTTCCCCATGCGAACACAACCAAATTCCACAGCCTTGCTTGCCCGTCTTACAACAGAGCAATGCAATCCTTGTAGTCATTCCCCGGATTGTGTTGAAAGATTCACCCTTGCTATTTTAATTTTTTCATTCACACCATTTGTTACCTTTTTTTCCTTACCCATCATACCAAGGGTCCACATATAGCCTCCGTCACCTTGGCTGCATACGAGTGTGGCTCGGTCAACTTTCCTGAGCCGCCTTACCCAGACCAGATTGTGTGCCCACAAGAGGCGGCGCAGGGCCCCATCACACTCTGGACCATCATCTCCAAGGTCCGCTTGGAGGCTTGCATGTGGGTGAGTCAGCCCAAGCCGGAACCCCTGCCACCACCACCAAACATTGAGAGCTCATTGCGAGCCAACCGTTTAATGTAATTAACTCTTTAAGAATGAAAAGTTCATAAATGCAAACTCCGCCTGGTTCTTTGTGGTTCAGGCGGAAATTATCTGGTGCTGACTGATGCAAAGTGTAAAGTATGCACATTTACATGAATTTTCTGCTAATGCAAACTTTTCTGCCTGGTGCATAGTTTTTACGCAAAAGAAAATGACATACAGATTACTTCTTGAATCTAATACACAGTTTTTGCCAGTAGTGTACACATTTGTTGATTCACATTATTCACGTGTGTGTGTGTGTGTGTGGTTTCAGGGGGCTGGCACGGCCATCGGGGAATTGCCTCCGTACTTCATGGCTCGAGCAGCACGGCTCTCTGGAGCCGAGCCTGATGATGAAGACTATGAGGAATTTGAGGAGATGCTGGGGCAGGCCGAGGCGGCCCAGGTGAGCTCATTCTCACTGCCCTGCTCTGTTCTTACAGGTCTTTCTCTCTCACCCCCATATTGGTGCTGAATCATAGCTGTTGCCCTCTGGACTGGGCCAAGGCAGAATAATGAAGTGGTGAAACATCTGAGGTCTCCTGCTGTGTGAGGGAGGCTGATACAGTAGCTTCAGTTGGGAGAACAAAGGGGGAAGTTGCCTGGCACACTGATCAAAGCAACCAACGCCATCATGGAATGTGTCAGAACAAAGACAGTAGATAGACAATAGGAGGGTTGGAGTCTAAATTAATTGGTATCTGCAAAGAGTAGTGACACATGTCCTGGTTTGAAAGGGCAGATGTGCTGCTAGAGACAAGGCCATGTGAACATTGTCATCTTCCTGAAGACAATACAATGCAAAAAGCAGCGCACAAACACTAACCTAAGGTACTTCCCCTCTCACCGGCCATGTCCTACTACTGAGGCCCCTTTCTACTGTGGTTGGCTCTGCATGGTCACATGACTTCCCCAGAAAGCCCCTCCTCTGACTTCCAGTAAACCCGTTTAAACAGATGGTGAGTCAGAGTGCAAAGCTTCCCTTTAATCATAGTCTTCTTAGCAGAGACTCGACCCTTAAGGTGCTCTCCTCTTTCTCCTCTTAGCACCCCAGATTGTCAGTTGATAGCCAGCAGCCACTCAGACAGCCTATCCCTCACACAACCCCTTAGTCAGCTTTGGGGGCACCTAGTTTCTCAATGAGATTTAGATTAGGCTTGTTTGAGGTGCTGTCAGTTGGTTTACACAAAAGCCCTTTTGATTTGATTTTACCTCACCCGCCCCATCCTGCTCCATGCCCTCTGCCCTCCTGTGGAGGTCTCGCTCACACTTGCAGTTCAGTTACCTTAGGATGTATGGCTGTAAACCGAGACATACATTCCAGCCATGCTGCACACCCTGGTCAGCAGTGCCATAGTTCACAGTCTTAATGTGTTGGCCATGTGACTGTATTTCCAGAGGCCATTTTGAACTGCAGTGTTGGCCATTTATTCTACACTGAAATTATCTCACTTAGAAATGCTGATCAATGCCTTTTTTGTCTGAAAATCTACCTAGTCATCTTCGCATGTTTAATTTGAAATGGGTTCTCCCCCTCGCACATAATTTCAAGGCAGTTGCTTTAAATAGGAAAAAAAGATGAATACAACATTTCACAGTTTTGTGGGTACTTGTTTTAGAAATAAAGGCTGGATTACCTTTGGTTTCTAAACCACTCAAATGTTTAACTTGCGGTTCTACCACTTGTGTCACTGATTCCCAATTTCTTGTTTTATTTATTTATTTTTACATATTTTGGCAGCATGGTTTTGAGTATGATTTTATTGTAGGTGCTAATGTATTTTTTGCTTATTTCTTTTTCTTCAGTACTCAAAATTGTCTATCTGAAGCACTTCAGATAGATGTTTTAGTAATGTGTTGCTTTGCCTTGTTGGTCATCTTTTCAGGACTTTGCAACGAGAGCGAAACTAGCTGTACAGAACATGGTACAAAGAGTGGGTTTTTTTGGAATTCTTGCTTGTGCATCTGTAAGTACATATTTTTTTATTAACCAGTACTTAACCATTAATTCAGTTAGCCTTACATGCTTGTATTAGAATGTAACGTTCTCACATATTAATGCATAGTGGAATATTTATATATTATAAATAAACCTTTAAACATTTCTACATGTTCTAAACGGTTATTATTTTTATTTATGCCCCTTACCTGTACCCTTTTGGAAGATTCCAAACCCCCTGTTTGATCTAGCTGGAATCACATGTGGTCATTTCCTGGTACCTTTCTGGACATTCTTTGGGGCAACTCTCATAGGGAAAGCCATCATCAAGATGCACATCCAGGTAATATATGTGGCCTGTTCACTTTTCAAAATGTTTGCATTTTGACAGAATACAGTCTTTTTGCTAAATGGATTTAGAGCAGTGGTATTTAACTGGTCCCAAATCCTTTTCTGAATCCCTTTCCCACACACCCACCCAAAGGAAACAAAACAACAAAATAGTGATAGTATTCCACTCCCTCTCAATAGCATCAGTTGTAGTCTATTTTCATTATAAAATACACAGCTGATTTTCATCCTACAGTAATCGTAATGATGTTATGAATGTTGCTTAATAGAAAGGTTAAGGCCACAGCACCACAAGGCCATGGATAGCTTAGGGCCACTAGTTGGGATACATTTCTGCTGCTTAATTTTAATGCATTTATTTATTTCAATAATATCTGCAAGTGATGGGGGTAATTTTTTCCTACTTTTAAGCATACACTACAGAATCACACCATGTCAAATCAAACAAGCTGGATTGGTATTGATTCAGACCTTTAAAATGCCATAGATATCATATAACTGAATTGGTGGTTTTAAAATTGGCCTTTGTACCTTGGTTAAAAGAAAGTCTGCATGCTGGTGGTCGTCTTAATGCCAGGATATGGTTAATTGCATGCCTTTTGTTTAATGAGTCTCTATACAAATCAGATGGAATGTGTTTAGATATCCCATGATGGGGGGGATTTTCCTTTACTTGTTGAGCCCACACCAGGGACAGACTAATCATTCTAACCATCAAAGCAGTCGGGACACACACACACTCTCTCACACACACAGGATGACCTGCAGCAGGCCACAATCTCACAGGCTTCTACTGCTCTGTGTGAGTGTGTGTGAGTGTGAGGGTTCCCCCCAGGTGTCTCATGCCATTTCCTCGTTGGCTGGCAGGCTTGTCTGGTATCCTCTCCAGCCATGCCTGTCTGAAAACAATACATTGTGTGCCTCCTTGTGTGAATACTAATGCTCACTGTTGAATCACTGTCTGAGGTTCTGGATCCACATCTCTCTTATTCCCACAGAAACTGTTTGTTATCATAACCTTCAGCAAGCACATAGTGGAGCAGATGGTGTCACTTTTGGGGTGAGTAATCAGTGTTCTCATAAGGGGGGGAGGGGGGGTTGTTGGCAATAACTTCATAGTTTTTGCTTAGGATGAAGCAGATAGATCAAATACATTCATCTGTAGATTTGGTTTATCCCCAGGTACTCTTAAATCTGATCTTATTGTAATTATGGTTAAACTCACACTCTGGAATTGGTTCTGTCATTCATTCATTTAATGAGACATCTGGATGACAATTATAGCATAAGGCCACATCAAGTGAGAAGTCATTCATCTTTACCTCACCCATAATATTCTTTGGCATGACGTTGGTAGAGAATGGGGTTCATATCGTTTGCTGAAAGCGGGCCTGTCACTGAGTCAGTAGTTGAGTGTCTGTCCACTTGAATTTGAAGTAGTACCAAAATTGGTATAAATACTTTCATGATTTTGCATATTAGCTTGATCATACCAGACTGATTTTATGAATCTTTTAATATAATTTATTTCACTACAGTTAAAGTTATTTTGTTATTTAGTGTTGATTTTAAAGTGTCTTTGATACCTTGGGGTAAAATCATAGCCTGCATAGTTTTTTTTCGACAATTTTTATTCGTCCCATTTAGGGCTGGGCAATTAATCGAAAAGTAATTGTAATCGACATTCAGAACCTATAAGCGATCAAATTTTTCCAGGTCAATTATTTCAATTTATTTCCCTTTAAAAACACTACTGCATGTGAAGTCACGTGACCCCGCCCTGTTACGTTATTCCACTTGTATCTCCCACTTGTAATATTTGAGCATTTTTACTGTACAAAACTTGTCAGTGAACTATGAGGGCAAAATAATAAAGTAAATTAAATAATCGTTCATTAATCGTAATCGAGTTAAAATGTTCAACTAATCAAGATTTAGGCCAAATCGCCCAGCCCTAGTCTCATTATATCTTACCATGCTTCCTGGCACAGTCTTTTGGTTTACCTCCATATTTACTTGTAGAACTGTAGAGTTGAGAAGTATTTAGATAATATATGTATGTATGTATTATGTCAGATTTTAAGAATAAATATCTTAACATTATATTGTTGTTATTATTATTTATTTGTAGATTTTCCACAGAAAATGATTTTCTGTTTGCTGTGTTTATATATATATATATATATATATATATAAAAACACAGCCAAAAAAAAAATATATATATATATATAAACACAGCTAAATATGTATAAATATGGCATTAGGTTAGTTTAGCTCTTAAACTCTCGATAGGGCACAACACACAGTGGGCAATTAGTCAATTTATACTACAGAATAAAAGTTTTTTTTTATTTTTTTTTTTTTTATTCAGTAGCCCAGAAACATTTAGCAAAAGAAAGACTACAAAATATAATACTATGCTATATGGTAGTTTAATTGTTTTAATTTATGAGTTATCAATAGACCAAAAACACTGCTTTCAAGAAATGCAAGAAGAAATTATATAGTGGCACAGGGATGATATGATGGAAATGGATGTCAGGAATCTCTGTGTATGTGTGACACACAAGATGATGCAATTTACTGCTAGCTGAGCTGTTGTTGGTTCAAATCTATAGGCTGCTGGGGGGGGGGGGGGGGTGTCATCCAACTGCCCGTGGGTGGATGGCCTCACCACCCGCAAGCTAGTTTTCACTGTGGCCCATAAATCCACCAGCCTAAGACCACAAGAACATTGCACTAGAGATGCAACGTGTATAGGCAAAACTAAATTTACATTTTATTTGAATTAATTGAGGACATAATTCACAAAATTCTCTTGTTTCTCCAGACAGTTTTGTGGAAGAAATGTCATGTGGAATCTGTGGAAATAAAGTAGACACACAGTTTGGTCACTGAAAGTCCAATTTTTTCCCATCTTAAAAATGTAATTTTACTTTTTGTAAGTAGTGCTTTATGTACCTAAACATTACTTCACAATAGGCAACAAATTAAGCCATAGATATGCTCTTGGTTGCATCATGGCAACATGTGTCTATGAAGAGTGTTTGAGTGTGATGTAGGCTACTTGACAAGAACATATAGTATCAGATACACAGACAAATGAGTTATATGTTGTTTGAGTTACAGCTATCAAAACCATGTTGAATGCTTACTCTGTCAATGTGAACCTGAGATGAGTGAAGAGATGCTTACTCATGACATACGTCTGGAGTTTTTTCTTTCCTTTTCCATTTTACCCTTTTGTTAGCAGCATCAGGTATCAATTTTGGTAAAAAGGAAAATGTAGTGGATTCTCATCTCACTGGAACTGATGATAAAAAAACAAGATGTTATTTAGTGCAAGGGCAAAATGGATCAATATATCAATTGAAAGACTGTAACAGGGTTGTGTGGCACTGTGGTGTGATAAGCATTCTGATTAAGGCTGCTGACTCAGTGTCCTGATTCTGAAGCAAGAGACTGACTGAGTCATTGGTTGCCAAAAATTGCCTTTTTTGCAGCAATCTAAAAATTTCATATGCTAATGGATGTAAGCCCTCATCAGAAGGAGCAATTTGATGGTGCCACTCACTTTGAAGATGGAAGGGTACCATAAAGGGTTTCTTTGTGCCTTCATCTGAATTTGAGGCTAGTGTGTCAATGTCATCCTTTTCCTTTGGTTTGACATTGGTTCCTAATATGGGCTGTGTTGGTATTGGAGGAACACGTCTGCCCTCATCTGGGTGGTGCCTCCTTCTTCCTATAAAGCAGTGATGACACAGGATCGACTCACTTCCCCATCAATTGGTTGAAACTAGTCGTCACAGAAACCTCTGTGTTATAAGTGAGGGCTTGTCAGAGCTCAGTCAGTAGTGGCCTCAGCACACTAAGGAGTAGGAGTAGGCCCTTCGGAAAGTGGCTACTCTTGGCTCCCCAAGATGCTTTGGATCTTTTATTCACCCCTTGTTCTCGGAAGTTCTGTTTGGGTAAGTGGTTATTCTCATCCGTCTCCCTCTCCACAGTGCCATCCCAGGGTTCGGTCCATCCCTGAAGAAGCCTTTCCAGGAGTATCTGGAGGCCCAACGACTCAAACTGCACCATCGGGCTGGAGAGGGCACTCCTGCGGTAAGTTCAGCCCTATCTTCTTTTTTGGATCTTTTGGTTGTTGTTGCTAAGCTCCATTTTTCTGTGGGCCATCATTGCCAGGGATCAAGGGTAGCACCAGCAATTTTGAGGGTAGCTTGCCGATTTTAAGACAGAAAGTACTGATTTTAGTATTGTATGGCTGTTGAAGTACTGATTTTACTATAGTATGGCTGGTGAACTTCCATCAGTGGCTGGTTGACAACTTTTCAAAAAGTCAATTTAGACCTTTTGCTGCACTTGTTGAGAAATACCATCTCTGTTCTAAAACCAGGAGTAGAAATACAAGGCAGTTATATTTTTATTTTGCATTTTATACACAATAGAATTTCAATGTGCTGAAATAAAGAGCAATGTACAGTAGATGAATGAAATTAAAACAAAACATAAAAAATAAAAACATGACGTGAATGAAAATAATAAAAGGGAACGGAAAAGCTTAGTGAAGTCCTTACACTAAGTGCCATAGCAATCATTCCTGTTGGCTTTGCTTTACAGTTAGACCAGGCCATAAGTTGAGTTTCTGACAAGTATCTTGGCGTACAAATGGAGTTTTGGAAGATTTTTAGATATTGAGTTGTTCTGCTTTGTCTACACAGGGAGAGAACTGGCTGTCCTGGGTGTTTGAGAAAGTTGTCCTCATCATGGTTTGCTACTTCATCATCTCAATCATTAACTCTATGGCACAAAGCTATGCTAAACGCCTCCAGCAGAAGAAGTACTGTGAGGAGAAAACCAAGTGATAAGCTCGCTCAAACACATCCTTGTACCTTGAGGATGCTTAAAAAAAATAACTTAAAAGGAAAAAAAAAAAAGTAAGAAGCTAAAACCGGCAAACGAGGGCCTACTCCATATGTGCTTATTTTTTCTGACATTGGGTTCCCCAAGTTTCTGCAACCCATCGTTCAGCTCTCTGTCAGGTGAGTGGGTGATTGTATGATTCATACATTGAACGTTCTACTCATTATCGTCTTATCAGGACCTTGCAGACTAGCATAGGCAGCGGTTTACTGAACTTGTTGCCTGATGCCTTATGCAATGATGGGGATGATGCTTCTATTGAAGTGAAAACAGATCTTAATCACTAGACTGATTTTATTTAATTTTTTCTGTGCTTAACTGTGTGACTGGTTAGGTGTTGGTTCTACGTGTGTCGGAATGATGTAATGCAGAACGATGGGTTTTTCTTGGGTTATGTTCTCTTTGTTATATTGTCATTGTTTATAATTGTTCATCAAAGATAGCAATATTAAATCCGGTCAACGTGGTATTTTACCATTTTTGCACATTGTGTAAATATTTATCATTTTTGACACAATTGAAATGCATTTTGATGTCTGAACGGAAGTAAAATCTTGTTGCATAAGAAGGTACACATGGTGAATATACATAATAAAATATCTAATATGGCCATTTAAAATTTGTACAGTTAGAGTTAACATGTTACCAGATTCTATAAAACTGCCTCAATCTGTCTTGTTTCACTGTCTGGAATTATTGTTTCTAATAAAGATTATTTGTAGAAATACAGTTGAACTGGAACCATTAATGGGAGGCGTAGTCTTTGCCGTAGGAATGAAACTATAAAACATTTTTATGTTGGAACTTCATGGTAGAATGAACAGGTAAGTATTGGAATTGGTTGTCGACTGTGTACGTATATCTGAACAGAGTAATATAATTCTTTTTGTAGTATTCTTAGGTTTTGTTTGTGTGATAGGTGAAGGTTTGCATTGTAGTTTTGCCATTTCCATACACAGTTGACCATGCATCCCATTCAGTCAGATAGCTTATCAGACTGGTGTTGGCTGCATTATGATGTCAGCAACGGTCTGTAAGCTGTCTGAAGTTTTGGGTTTGATCACCTTGAACTTGTCAAGTGCACCAGAATTAGAAACTGTACTAATGCTATCTGCTAGTAGTTTTATAATGAATATATAGGGATATACTGTAATATACTAATGCTATCTGCTAGTAGTTTTATAATGAATATATAGGGATATACTGTAATATACTAATGCTATCTGCTAGTAGTTTTATAATGAATATATAGGGATATACTGTAATATATTAATGCTATCTGGTAGTAGTAGTAGTTTTATAATGAATATATTGAATATAATTTTGCAAAGCTTCCAGATTCATTTTTGTAATTTGCAAGTCATTTTCCTGGATACCCTAAATTATTTAGGGGCCTTTGTCACATAATACCAATAAAGACTTTGAAATATCAATGTGGAACTGACATCCTTTAAGGCCTGCAAAGGTTCAGTAAAAGATTAGGTTCTGACATGTACAGAAAGGCAATCTTGTTTAGTCCTAAATTGAATAAGGATTAAAAACATGTTGCCTGAAAATGTAGGACTTGCAAAGCAAACAATTTATAAATACACTTTTTATTTATTTTAACAGTAATACATATACGACTTAAACATACACTGAAATCTAAATTAATCATACACCAAAGAGACATGTCTGAAATAAGTCAGTCATTATCAAATGTCATTATACTTTAAGCAAACCAAACTTAGTTGGATAGAGTGTGTGATCTAGATGAAGACAGATACCGGTAACAAAAGGCATGACTGAATTTTCTCCAAAACCAGTTGGGTGGGTTTCTCAGAGTTGTGAGTAGCTGGAGATGACCTGCTCCAAAACTGTGAAACTGTCCAGAAAGTCCTCTTCAGAGACACCAAATTTCATATACTGATGGGTGTAGGCTCTGTTAAATAAAGAAAGTCACATTATTTACATACCTGTCTAACCACCTATCAGTTAGGTATAGCAAACTGTAAAATATTCTGGCACATGGGATAGCTGGAGGTTTCTATGTATGTTTTTCAGATTTTCTGACATAGAAACACTGGATGTTCAACCTTGTCAGTACTTAACAAATTCAACTTTGTACATAATTTTGTAATTTCACTGTATTTTTTACACCTGTAAAATGTATGTGACAAACTTCCTTAATCCCTTGCCATACATTCTGTCACTGTCTCACCCATATGTGATTTTTACACACACACAGCACACACTGAGTGAAATGAACAAAAAGGAATCCTGAATCATGAAGCAGTTTGGGCTGGTGCCTTCTCTGTGAACTAGATATGAACATGGGAGAGTTCAACCATTCTCCCTGCCCACATTGCTCTTCTACAACCCATAAAACTAGTGCCCACCTACGGTGCTCATCCACTGCATAGCCTGCTTGAGCTCTGCTACTACACACACACACACACACACACACACACAGTGCCTGTGCGATTGTGTAAATGTATTATATCATTTAGGTGAAATAACACCCACGGGTCCTGAAACAAGAATTCAAAGACAATTGTTTTTCTCTTTCACAGGTGCACACATGCCCACACACACATACACACAATCATGGCTACTCCCAGTGAAGGTGTAGGATGATATGTCTGTCTACAAGAGAGAAAGTGGATGAGGCTGGAACAAGTGGGAGAGAGAGATTGGGGAGGGAGGGTCAAGATCAAAGCCAGGTCTAGAGCCCAGCACTTTCAAGAAGTTAAGTGTTTTCAAGCTGCACACCATGACTGGAGAACAGACCAACCATGTGAAAAACTCACCTAGAAGCGAACATGTTCCATGCCTTTCCCACCATACTATCCAAAGGCCTCAGTAATGACTGGCTGTTGCTGACCAGGGTTGCTGACTTCTCATAACCATTGAAAGGAACAGCAGAAGTCCAAGAGCTTAAGGCAGTTTCAACTGGCAGCCAGGGTACATAAAGTGCAGCATCTTTAAAACCACCTACAACACAACACAGCAATTGGGGTTTAGTCTGACAGAGGTTTCCAGTTCTTTCATATTTGGACAGGAAGCTGCATTAAAAGCTAAATATGCTTGTCACACCTTATACAGCAGTAAGCACAGACAAAGTTTTAGAAACTCCTTCCTAAAAGAGTAAGATGTTGCAGGCTTAACAGGGAAACAAACTCTATTATGTTAATAGTTAGTGAGATATCAATATATTTTGTGTGGGTGGGACAATGTAGTGTATGTTAGTATGTAACCTACCTGTTTCAGCACTTGACACATCTTTTCCTCGCAATATAAGAAGGTTTGCCAGAGATCTGTTGAAGCCTAGCTCTCTAGTGGGTCTTCCTCTGTCCGATCTGTTTACAGATTGTGCCTTCACAGTCCAGTCAATACCTGAAATATCAAATCTTCTTAAATCGCCTTCAGACCAACAGATCAACTTTTGTTGTATATAAAAAAATGTGTCATACAGATGCAACCAAAGATACTTCTCACCTTCCTCCATCCTGGCATTAGCAATAAGCATCTGCCGCAGATGTTTGAGCAGGCCGGGCCAGTTAAACACACTGTATGCTAAAGATGTACTGGACATCTGGGGAATATTTTGGAGACTAAGGAGTTTATATTCTGGATGATTCACCAGTGAGCTCATAAATTCACCTAGCCAAAAGAAAGCAAGAACACATTTAGCATGTTACAGATCACAATGTCAGTGTACAACTAATATAAAAAATTTGGTTGTAAATTTAGCAGAAACACTTGCCAATAGAATTTCTACTATAGCACGAGGAGCTGGTATATACAGGTTGCAGTACACTGCCCAGATGATGGGCAATTACTTTATTAACATCACTGAAAGAGATGTGTTTGATATTCATGAGCTGAGCACAAATTTTATGCACTGCATCATTTTCATGCACCACAATAGCATCAGAGAACTGGTACAGATGGGAGAGTGTGAGGACCGAGTTGTAGTTCTGCACTATTACCTAAACAAAAACAAAAGATTAGAGTTGACAAATATTTGATTATTATATTAAACTTGCAATGATTATTAATGTGCCCTTGTCCTGAATTCTACAGTGTATTAAAACTGCAATTTTCTACATTAATAACTGCTGCATACTACAGTATTACAACAGTAAACATAATAAAATTCAAAACACAAAAACTGCATTTGTATAAAATACTACCACTTCCAGCTCTTGGACTGTTGGACTAAATTGTACTGCACAATACTATATTTTAGTTAAATTTTTTAAGATTTTTTAAGACTACTTTCTGAAAAGATTTGGTATTACCTCGCCAGTATTATATGGCCAAGTCACATGATTTAGAATGGAGGTGTGAGGGTACAGGTCCCGTAGACACTGGGTGATGTAGGTTCCCATGCCAGACCCTGTGCCTCCAGCCAAACTCATCATGGTGAGAATGCCTGTCAGACGGTCACACTGTTCCACCTCTTTGCGAACAAGATCTTCAACAGTGTCTTTATGCTTTGGCCCATGTACAGAAAACCTACAAGGCAAAGGTCAGTGTACAGACACTGCTGGCACTTACAAGTTAGTCTTAAATGTAAGAGTATACTAAGTCAGTATTAAGAATGATGCACATATTCTCACCCATTTGCCCAGTTATTTCCAGAACCTTGTTTCTGACAGAAGTGTGCTTTGTCTCCATATCTCCACTTCCCAGACCTGGCTGCTTTAGCAATAGTCTGGGAAATGACTTTAGGCTCCATATCAATAAGTACTGCACGAGCTTCGAGGTCTATAGATAAAATAACAGGTTTAAGTGTAAATAATGTGGACTAGCTCTTTCTTACACAGTAATACACATTTTGACGCGTCTACAAAAAGAGATAGAGATAAGCCCAACGTTAATATTAATTGTGTATCTTAAAACTGGTACCTTGTGAGGGCGTCTCTTTGAAGAAACGTTCATGACTGCAATCTTTGTACAGTTTGTCTTTGGCATTACTTGAATCGTTACAAAGGACACTGAATAACTCCTGACCAACTTGATTTCCACACTGTCCCAACTGCACTGTCACTACAGACATTGTCAATAACGTCCGACTTAAGTAAACACTTAACCGTCACGTCAACGAAACCATTTCGGATATGAAAGACTAGAATGCATTACTCGATAAATAAAGACTATTTTGCTGGAGGTATGTGATACCGTGATACTTCACGCTTCCGATCGGAACACCCGCCATCAACAAGTAAACAGAATGTTACCAGTCACGTGGTATGGCGTTGCCAAGCAATATTCTTTCCGGGTCACAAAAAAACTGTCCTTTACATTTAGATTTTTGATTTTCATAGACAGTATTTTTTTTATCCAGCACAATAATTTAGATCTGGTATTACAGTATAAGTAGATAACTTCTAACGTAATTTTTTGTGCATAAAATGCAAAAACGAAAAGCTGCACATGTAAGGAGTCTTGGAACAAATATGGTAAACAGCGCCATCATCTGACTGTTACCTGCAGTTTCAAATATTAAAAAAAAAAACTGGTCATTTGAGGGTTATATAATTGTCTTATCTTTCAAGATCGCCAAAAATAATAAATTTCTTTAAAAACCAGCTTGTTTACCGAAAGTAGTCCTATTTTCTTGAATCTGTGCCAGTGCCTCCTTGTGCCCTTGTAATATTCACACAATCCTCCGGTCCGCAGGGAGATGGGGTCTTTATCCAGTTGAAAAGCAAGATTTTTCTTCTACCTTCTTCCAAAAGTTTAGTCCACCATATGGCATATAATTTATCTGATAGTGGTGCAGGCAAACTGAACAGATGCCGATAAAAAATAGGTCTCTCTTATTTTTACCATCTGAAAACATAGCTTACTGCAATATTTTGGACATGAACAACATTCACACACACATTCATACTAATTACTGCACAATGCAGTATTTAAAACTGAAAATGTACTGTAGAAAAAAAAAAATTCTGTTATACATTGCGGTTTTCCCCACAAGGGCTTAGTTGTGTGCCTGAAGATCTTGTACTCCTCAGGGACTGCACTTGGTCTCTGTGAGAGGTTTTGAAGCCAGGCCTATTGTTATTATAAGGTATTATGCAAAATCATGTTGTTAGATTCATTGTGTGTCCTATATGGCTGAATGATTTTTGGTGTTGTCTTGAGATATCTAAATTACTGTAAGTAATGTTCAGATGTAGTATTTAAGTTTAATGTTAGTTACTCTGTAGGTGCCATATACGAATAATTAAGTCAACCATGCTCACAACAAAGACCCAAATATGATCACAATCCTGTTTATTCTTGGTTTGTTCCGAGTGCCAACTGCACGAAAAACAAAATGGACAGGACAAGCAATGTAACCATTTCTATATTCATTCTTCTGTACACTCAAAATAGTGAGCTAGAACATCACAACACCTGGCATACACAAACCTCAACATAAGTCGGTGAGTAAATACACACAGGTCAGAAGAATAAGTTTGCTATCCCCATTGTTCATTTATGGAAATGGCCTCACACAAGAGCACTGTATACAGCACAACAAAAGGTCACCTGTTACACATGGAGTGGATGAAGAGATGCTAGTAACTTCTATATGGGTTGACTGGAGAACTTGTATAGGCTGGAAGGGATTAAAATTGCTTACTTATGTCTGTATGCATTTAAAATTCCACACAGCTACACATTTGTGTAGAATATTAACGATTATTACTTAGTGTTGCTAGATGTATCCATGGATGCATTTACGTTCAAATATTATTTGTAGCCATATTTATCATAATATACAATAATGAAATGCATTATACAGACAGACAGTGTAAGCTTTTTCACATACAGTACATCAAAGAAAAAAAAAAAAGTTAAGATTCTACATTAGTTTCCTCTCACAACAGAGTGCAAATCTGATGCTTAAACAACATACTTTAGGTTAATTTCTCTTCTCATGAGTCCACTTACATACAAGACCCCTGATACCCCTTAAAAAAATAGAACACAAAAACGCTAGTAAATGCAAATAGGCTTAAATATGGAATGTGAAAAAACAAAGAGGTGGTCCGACTCATTTCTTGAATGAAACAAATAAAAATGAAGTCCTTCATTGTGGTATAAGGAAAAAAGGAGAATAATTTAAAATGCACAACTTTCTGACTTGCTTCTTTAAAATCCCCTGTTGTGATGACAGACCATAATAAGCTGGTGAGGAACGCAAGAACAAACAGACGGACGACTGTGGGCTTTTACATGCCGTAGCCAAAGCCGGGCTGGGGCTGGCCATAACCAGCAGCAGGTGCAGTGTAGCCATAGCCAGCATAGGGCTGCTGGGGAGGGACGGCCACGTTGGGGCCAGCAGTAAGCATCAACTGGGGAGTACCTGCAAGGAACACAACACCAGCACTTAGCGAACTAACAAATGGCACATAAAAACAGAACCCAATGTAACGAGAATGTGAGTAGGCGGTCTCATTTTTATACACATCAAGAGGGACTTGTAAGGTTGGAGTAGCAAAGCCCTCACAACCATTTGTTTAATGTCGACTGCATGTGTGATAAACACGCGAGTTATGTACAGCTGTAGAAGATTTTGAAAAGTCTTACCGTAAACAATGGGCTGTGCCTCAGTGGCTTGCTCCTCCTGTTTTCGTAACGACTCTGAGGCGTCCAGCTTATCCACCTGAAAAAGGAGGCAAGTGTGTCAGTGGACGTGCTGGGCTGCAATCGGTGCGAGGTCGCCAACGGACAATGCTGCAACACCGTGTCAGGCCTTCATTGTTCAAACGGAAAAAATGACTGACAGATGGGACCATTCATGAGAAATGCTATAAGCCAAGCTGCGTGGACAAGGTGCAAAATGCATTTACACAGCCCAGTCTGTGGCCACAACCAGCACACCCTTAACATGACAGCAGAGTGTCCTGAGGATGTGCTTAAAACTCACTGTTATGCTTCCATTTCTTATTAGTAGAACTTTTAGCATTGAGAGGTAGCCTTAGACATAATCACACATAAAGCCAATAAATAGATACAGAAAATAGACAATGGTCCCTCCAATCAGCCAAGAGTATTAAAACTAGATATTAATTGAGGAGTATGTAGAAAACCAAACCCATTTTGAAGTGCGACTAATTGAAATTAATGCACAGAATATCGAGTGCCTATCTGGTTCTTAGTTCTGTAACTGCAAAGTTACAAAAGCATTAAAACATGTTGAAAATGGCAATGTACGTGTTCACTAAGCAGCATTACAACAGTGGATGGTAAATATGAGTTTTGTTTTCAGTAGACCACATAAGGACCATGTCTACATGTGTTCTCACAACGCTTAATGCAAACTGCCTTCATCAAAGCTGTTGAAAATCACCATTTGTTCTCCATCAGACAGGATAGAGCAAATAGTCGTTTTCAAACAAAAGCTATGACGAGGAGTATTTGCACTTCCATGTGGACAAACTCATCCCCTAACTACTTAAATATTGACTAATCATTGTTATATTGTTTAAAAATATGTATGTATATAAATATTAAACAAATCTTAACCACTCCTTTATTTGTTCCTACAATGATTGTGACTGGGTTTGGTCTTCTATATACAAAGGTTTGTGAACTCTATTAGGTTCGAATGAGTAGTTATTTTAGCAGGCTTGTTTTTGAAAGTTGTAGTTTCATTGAGAAGGAGAGAAGAGAGAACATGCTACAAGGTGTTATTTCTTTAGTTATAAGTGTGCATGAGAACGAGAGAGAAAGAATGAACAAGAGAGAGAGAGAGAGAGAGAGAGAGAGAGAGAGAGAAAGAGAGAGAGAGAGAGAGAGAGGAGTGAGAAGGTGGAAGATGGTTTTGGACGGCCATTCACGGCTCTCGGAAGGGGGGGGGGCAGGCACAGCCAACAGCCACGTTCGCTAACCACTTACGGGTGCAGCTACTGCTAGAGAGGATCACATGCTTGCAAGGTGTCTACTGCACACACCAATAGGCCTGCTAGGTCTTGCAGTGCACATACACACGCACACACACTCCTACACTGACTAGCAAACTACTGGCCAGACTACTCAGTACTGGGTTATTCTGTACTTATTTGGTAGGTGGTGAGCTATGGTCAACACCAATGGCAACCCTTTGAGCCCTGAGCCACTAAAAATATATTATCAGTATATATCAGCAAGTAGACCCATTGCATGGCAAAAAGCTTTAACTCTGAAATCTTCTCAATTCTGTCAAGGAATTAAGACATGTAGATCTTATTAGACCGTACTGAGGACTTCTTTGGGGTCAGGGAATATTGCTGAAGGCAAGTACTTAGCTAGAGTTGAGACATTTCCACAGTCTGATATGAGCACGAGGCTGGAGGGTGGCTGAGAGTGGCGTATGAGTCTTTGAAGGGGGTTGGGCTGCTAAGCTTTCTGCTGTGCTTGGGTAGCAGTGGGTCAGTCATCTACAGGAGACTTTGGAGGTGTGTGTGGGGGGGGGGGGCAGTCGAGGGCTCTAGTCAAAAGGTGTGTGTTCAGAAGCAGCAGTGTGACATGGGAGGGAACAATTCATGCATATTCCTCAAGTTTCAGTTCCCCACACTACAAGGATAAAATACAATAGATGGAATAAGAGTCAACCTTCACCTTTTCTTTAATTGCATCAACCTGAAAGGGAATTCAAGAGCAGCAGCTTAGGAGGAGAGAGCAAACTTATGTCTCCAGCATTGACAAAAAAAGCAAGGTAGAGAAACAAATGCAGAAAAAAAAAAATCATCATTGGGAGAGTGTTAAAGGAAATCCAGAGGGAAAATCACAGAAGAGTGACAGCATTTCACAACCACCATGTTATATAGCTGCGGAGTTATAGCCTCTAATAAATACAGCTTCTAATGAGAAGAGGACTAAACCATAACTTCATAACTTCCAAAAATCTGTGGTCCCTTTCCCATAGTACTCATGAATGACTTTTCAAAATGTCTCCTGAAGTCACTGAGCTGCATTTCCTGTAGTTCTTGGGTAAACAGGGTGGGCAGACAAAGCCTTTACTGCACTATCAAACAGAATCTAGGAGCTCCAATCATGTTTATGCGTTTTAGAAATGCCAATGAAGTGAAAGTGGCCTACCAGTCCTAACTTCAAAGCAATGTGGCAAATTCGAAATCTAAATTTAGAATCTAAATGTCAATGCCCCACTCCAAACTAGTGATCTGGAAACTAACCCTGGCCAGATTCTAAAGGAGTGTGATGTATACCATCATGACCTTTGCCTGTGGTGGGGGCTCACCTTGCTCAGGTACTCCCTCATGACCTGGATGAAGTAGGGCATGGAGAAGTCCATGATGTTGTGCCTCCATGCGGTCTCCAGCACCACATCAGGCCGCAGCAGGTCGTAGCAGGTGAAGAGGCAGGCGGCAAAGCACTCGCGCTTGCCCTCCTCCAGGAACCACTGCAGCAGCTCCTCGGCCAACTCAATGTCTTTCGACTCGGACGCATACTGGGTGGCGTCCTGTGGACAAAAAGACGATGGCGTTAATGCAGACGGGCACATAGGGCCCTATGATTTCCGTGATGCGGTAAACACGGAATCACGGAATCTAGTTATAAAAATGGAATTTACTGATAAACATGGAATCGAACGGAATTCGGACATTTCCGCGTTCACAAAATAAATGCGACCGCCCACTTACAAGACAAACACGGTTTCTGCCCGCTTTTGTCACAACTTTCAATTTCAATTCCGAGGTTGCCTAGAGACCATATCTTGTTAATCACATGAGTTTGTTTCCAATCCTCACAGATGCGAGGGATAAGTCTAAACGTAGACAGCCTCTGCTGCAAAACCAGCAGCTTCTAAAAAGTTACAAAATACGAGATTAACCAAAGATTTTTGAGCGAATTATTGCGATTGACTGCCAAATTTCAGGTAGAGCTATATCCAAACAATTATTATGCATCTGGTCAACAACTTTTCTGCAAATGCTGTTAAGTTGCAGCCTATTAAGTTAATGAAGTTGAGCTGTATAATGAAAAAAGTTGCAATGGACTTTTTTTTCCCCCCAAAACTATTTGTGGATATCTACTTTTGAGTTAACAGTGGCTATAACAAATTTTTGTATGTGTTAAAATTAAACTGTTCATTTGATATGCGTGGTGTTAATTATCGACTTTTAAAGCTAAATATTGAACAAAATTGTACATTTTTATTTTTTTCCTATGCACTCCAAAATTAGACTAGGTAACTAAATGATTATAACATAAAACACAGAATTCTGAAAAATAAAAATGGAAAAAGTGGAATTTAGGGAAAAATAAAACGGAATTTGGGAAAAAATAAAACAGATTTCATAGGGCCCTAGGCACATGGGAAACGGGGTAGTACATTTGAGAGGCATCAAGGGGTGTTTCACTGGCAAAGGAGCTGATAGGCCTTCCCACTTGTTTTAGAAGGTAAAAAAAAGACTACAAAATAGCAAAACAACTGAGACGGGAGGCTGAACCTTGTAGAGCTTGTCCTTCTTGCAGAGTTCAACACTCTGCTTCCAGCGGTTGTTGCCCTTGAAGAGGTACGCTGCGATTCTCCTGAACTCAATGAGTTCGTGCTTCTCCAGGCTCTGGGCCAGAGAGATGTTGTCGAAGTTGTCATAGGCGTCGATGGACGTGCGCAGAGCCTAAGCAGAGGGAAGAGACAAATGTTATAACGGCGCGCACCTCTATGCATGCTAGTCTAGATGCATTCACTAGTTCAGAGCAAACATACCTGGTAGTCTTCCTCGGTGATGAAGAGGTTATTTAATGCCTCATTGACCGATTTGTTATTATGGTTTTGCACCGACCTCAGGTAAGGTTTTACCAAAGACAGCTGCTTGACCTGGGAACAAGGACAACACTCACTGGCTACCGAGGTACCACAAGATATACAGGAATAACATAAGAAAAATATTATCATTAGTAATAGTAACACACTAGTGCACTGTACCTTACTGAAGTAGTTCACTGCTCGAGTATGATCGAGTCGAGGGGATAACACTATCAGCAGGTCATTCAGTAACAAGGGCTTGAATTCCAAATAGAACTGGGTAGCTTTGTAGTACAGCTCCACATTGGCCACCTAAAGAGGAGGCGAGAATGGTAGAAGGAGAGAGAGAGAAAAAAAAAAAAAGAATGATGACAAACCTCCTGGCCTTGCCTGACTCAGCCACAGCCTGTGCAAAGACGCTAATGAGTCACATTAAGGCCTCCACTGCGCCATGAGGGCTGGGTGCTGGAGGGGGGGTCAAGTGCGCCTGGGTGTTACCTTGGTGATGATGTCTTTGAACTGTCCCTCTTTCCAGGCATCTGTGGGGTGGTTCATCATGGTGATGATGGCGTTGTCGTATTCTTCGTACTTGTCGTACAGGAACACCAGCTCAGCCCAGAGATGGGCCTGCTCAGCGGCTCTCAGAACCTGTTTCACACGCACACACAGACACACATTTCATGAACCTTATTTGCACCCCTTTACTTTGACAATTAACAACGAATATGTATGAACACACACACACACACACACACAAAGACATGCACAATTAACTCCCCAGCTATGGCTGTCTGACCGACTGACTCACCTTCGGAATGTTGACACGTGACCAGAAAAGCTCCAGGTGTTCCCTCATCTTCTGGGGCTTGAATTTGGAGTAGAGGATGGCCAGCTCGGTGAACATACCCATGTGAGCGCGCTCCAGGCCCAGAGCCGCCTCCAGCATGGTGATCAGCTCCTCAAAGTAACCCCGGCCCTGATAACAGGAGGACACACCAAAGCAGCCTTTAAAACGACATGATTGTGGGCTTCCCTTCCAATCAAAAGGTTACGCGCATCATGTTGGTGCGTGGTAGACCCTGTTTAAAGGCCCAGGAGCACAACCCCTATACCTGTGCACCTGTAGCAGTGGCATTCATACACATTCACATTATGCACATATGTACCTGGTAATAATTGATGAGCTCTTCCAGTTCGTCAGCATGAACCACGATGTGCAGTCCACACATCTGGGCCAGACGGAACTCCTTCCCATCCACACAGGCAAAGCAGACCTACCAGAGGGGAGCAGATCAATAACTCACTTACAAACCACACCAAGGACACAACATCCCCAGTTCACTCTCCACAAACAAAAAACAATTGTAGGTAGATTTATAGTCACTGACTATAACAATCTTGTCAAGACTAGAGTTGGTAATTATTATTGAAACACATTATTTGACTAAAATCCAAGCTTAATGAACAATTAGTCAAGTCAATTAGCCTAGTGCATTAGGACAATGGCAACATCTTCCAGATCTTGCATGACTTAAAAAAAAAACAAGCATAGATGGAGGGGCTAGGGAAAGTGAAGTAGGTTGCAATTTAAAAAGAATGACATTAGGCCATGTTTATTTCTGCTTTCAAAAAAAAAAAAAAAAAAAGTTGTGGCTTTCCTCACCTCCTTCCAAGTCCTTGTGCTGTTGGCCTTGCGAGCGCCATCCACGGCAGCCTGATATTCGCCCAGGTGCACCAGAGTGGAGGCTAGGCGACCAAAGTTTGAGACATTGTTGTACAGCAACTTGGCCGCTTCATACATCTTCTCATCATAACACCTGTCTCCAACCTGCACAAGATAATTAATAAGATAAGTTCATTTAAAATGACCCAATCAAGTATAGTCTGCCAGTAAGGCAACAGACCAAATACACTGTGCCAAGTCTGGTGATGTATCAAAACAGAGTAACTGACAAGGGCCATTTCCATTTGTACCTGCTGAATGTGTGCATTGTTTGGGCCATTGATGAACTCCTCCAGCTCGGCCAGGCGGTTGGTCTTTGCCAGGGCAAAGATAAGCTCAGTCTCCACATAGGACTCACGGGCCTTCTTACGGGCCATCTGCAGGAACTTGACCAGGTCCTCCCAGTTCCCTATGAGAGATATCAGGTTTAAAAACAGAGCAATTAAGACAGATTATAAGACATCTCTTACTATTCTTTTTTGTTCATCATTTGTCACTACAGCTTTTTACAATATCACTACAGTGGCAAATAAGATCAGTGGCATATGATTGCAGTAGATTGAAACTATTTCTCGGTTCTACATGATACCTCGTTCTCAAGTCCCAAACCTACCACTTACGCAGCCGTCATGTGCATTCATCACTGCAGGTTTTTAATAGAACCTCAACAGCAAATTGAAAGATGGGTGAATGAGGCCCAAAAAGTCATTCCTTACCGCTCTGAGCTGCAGCCTGTCCGACCTCCATGTATGCGGAGGGGTCGTCGGCTTTGATGTAGGAGTCGATGGCCTCCTTCACCAGGCCTTTCTGCAGCTGGGCTTTGGCCAGCTGACTCCACACAGCCGGTTCGTTGCAGCGCTCAGCAAACTCGTAGGCGCGATCCAGGTTGCCGATGTGCTCGATGAGCACCTGTAAAACAGGGGGTCAGAGAGTTAGAGGCATGCAGCTAAACAGCTTTTTTTGGTTTTAGAAAAATTTGAGGAGCTGCTGTCGGACGGACCTGCACAGCAGACGTATTGACATCAAACTTCCGGAAAATGGCAAAGGCTTCCTCAAAAAGCTCATTGCTGATGGCAATGTTGGCAATGTCAGGGGCGTCATAGTTGTCCAGGCGGTTAATATACTCCATCACACGGGTACGGTCTGCTTTTATAGCCGTGAGGATCAGGAGGTTCTGAAGGTTCCTGTGAAACAAAAAAAACTCACGGGTCAGTTTTCACCAAAAATGCATGTTAGCATGCATGCCGTTTATCAATTCAATAGCTTTTACTTTATAATTACAAATCTACCACAAAATAAATCCAAGCAAAAGCACTTTACCATACCTGTGCTCACTGAAAACAGAGTTATCCAAAACAATCTTCTCCAGAAGCTCAATGAGTTCATTGGGTAGGTCAGCGGTCATGAAGGCTTTAACAGTGACTGACACCTCCTCTGGGTCTTGAGTTTCAGACAGGGCAGTCTGAACAACCTGCAAAAGTCCACAGTGGTTGGCATTTACATTTTTCAAATGTCACAAATGAAAAAACAGACGAACATCATCCTTCATCCATATTCACAATGGATGTATAACATCCTTTTCATCCCTATGCAAGAAAATTGAAATCCTACATTAATATCCTATGTCGTTTATTCATCAAATGTGAATGATGCTAAAGGGTCTTGCCGATTCTTAGATGGCCTCTCCTAGACACTGGGCACATGGACTAAGCCCAGTGGTCACCCACAACCTAGTGGTCAGGCCCTTTGGCGGCAGGCTGTACCTGGTCAATGAGGGGCCTCCTGTAGGGGTTGCTCTCCAGCAGCACGCTGGCCCACAGCTCCGGGTCCTTGCGACGAACCAGGTAGCGGGACAAGCTCTTAAACAGCGAGTTCTCATTGCACACCTGTAGGAAGCACAGACGTATAATCAGCCATTCACATTTACAATTCCTTCAGGGCAGTGCATGGACTATACATCATTACTTTTAAAGTAGTCTTTAAGGGATCATGTTAATCAACCCATATTCAACTGCTGTTATGAGAGAGACAGAATGTATGCTGATATTAGAAATGTTCCAATGTAACTCTGAAAGGTCTGGGGTGTGTAAATCTTTTTGCAGCTTCCATTTTAATCCAGGCCACCAGACTGCTGAAAACAGTGTCACCATATGTAGGTTACTCTTGCGTCTGAGGCCTGAAAACCCCAGTAGGCACGTACGTTAATGAGCTCCTGGTCGCACTGGCCCCGCTCGTAAGCCACGCAGGCCAGGTGGGGGTCCCTCTTCTCGCAGTACTTCCCCACCACGCGGCTGTCGTAGTAGGGGTTCTCCCGCAGGAAGCGCTCCGGGTTGTTGTTGCTGTCGATGTAGATCTTGGCCAGGGCATTATGGGTAGCGGGCTCCTCGCAGCCTTCGTGGATGCGGGCCTCCAGCCAAGGCAGCAGCAGCTTCAGTCTGTCACAGTACACCAATGTTGAGCATCACCAACACACACACACACACACACAGTCTTTTTCACTGAAGGCAGAAAAATGGAAACTGCTGAGACTGAACTGCTATTGATGAACATAACAAAGCTCTCAAAATCACTCATTAGATGAAAGAATTTCTCATTAACTTGAGTTGCCATTACTACTCTACAGTAGTAATAGATGAGTAATAGATGGCTATAGGATTCCCATGTCCCAATAGTTTGGGAAGTTTGGGAACAAAACTAAACATTCTATATTTGTTTTTGTTTTGTTTTTATCGACACAATCTTCATTCTGCTTGAATAAGATGCATCTTAAAGGTTGTCCCTCGTGTGCGCACACCTGTTTCTCTTCTCAACCTCAGCCACGAGCTCGTCAGTGGAGAACTGGCCCCGCACCACCAGGATCAGGTTCTTTATAACGTCCTCAGAGCAGTCGACGTCTAGCAGACCCCCGATCACCACAGGCAAGCGACTGGGGTTCACCTGAAGTGAACACACACATCGCAATTATTAAAATCCATTCAACACTACAATAGAACCTAAAATGTCTCCCTATGTGTTCTGTCTGAATGTTCAAATAGCGCAGCAGTGCTGTGCTTTTTTTGGGTTTTATCGGTTCTCTGAAGAGACAGATCAAGGGCTAGAGGTCTGATCAGCTTGGCTCACCTTCTGGACATAGATCTCGATATACTTCTGCAGATTGTTGCGGTACAGGTAGAGCACCAAGTCATGGACAAAGTCAAAGCGGTCACACACAATAATCAGAGGAAGCTGATCAGTCAGCTTAGCTTCCTGTTCAAAGAAAAAGCAAAAACAAAAATCAATAAATGTGTTTTATAAGATTATATTTAAAAGCGGATTTAGGATATTTACCACCCTCATTTACAATTACCAGTCATTTGCAAAAATCGAAGCTGAGTTCGAGTTCCTACCTTCAGGAAATTCTTCACACGTTCAGGGTCGTAGCAGTTGCTCTCCCTGCAGATTCTCTCCACTTCCTTAATCTGTCCGGTTTTGCATGCTGCCTGGATGTACTTGAAGTGCACCTCTGGGTCCTGGCTGAAGTTCACAATCGATCCCAAGAAGTAGAAGAGACCTGTAACAGAGATGGTCACATTTAACCATATCGTCATCATTATATCTCCACTACTACACCCAGAAAATGTCATACTATACATCCTTTTTACATTTGCACTCTTAAAAAGAGCCTATATAATAACATAAGGACTGCTAAAATCCTGTGGGCCACTACCACCCACAACCCATTGAAGTGGAAGCATTAGTTACCCTCAAAGCTTTTGAAGGACTCAAAGAGTTCGATGAGGGTCTGGGTGGAGAGCTGCTCATGGTATTTGGAGGCCACCTGCACACAGATCTGCAGGTTCTGGCGGATGTTGGCCGACAGCATGGCCCTCAGGCACTCCAGGGAGTCCTCCACTGACAGCGCACCAAAGAAGTTCACCAGCCACTGCGCACAAGAACACTTCTCTTACTGCCACGCACAACACATATGCTCCCTGCCTGATGGGGTCCGATTTAATTTCTACAGCAAGACAGTAGGACAGTAAAAATGCTCTAAAACGCTCTTTAGGAATCCAACATTAGGATTTAGAGATCCTGTAATCCATCTACAGGCAGGCATTAGTTAGGCCGTGCTCACCTCAGGGTTGAGCAGGTGTGTGTGCACGACGGCACGCTTGATGTCGTACAGGTCAGTGTAGTGCTCCAGAGCCCTCTGCAGCAGCCCTGCCTTCTCACACAGCTGGGCCACATGAGCGCGGTCGTAATGGGTGAACATCTGGTTCCCAAGAATGGCATCAGCAACCTGCAGATACAGACACAAAACAATAACAGACCCACCAGTATATATTATATTCATAAAAATATTGCCTATACATTATAGTTGTTCTTTCTATGGTTCATGTAGTTGAGCTTTCTATGATTCATTCACTAAAGGTAAAAAAAAAAAGAGGGTAAAGAAAGCAAAGGTGGAAAAAGAGTAAACAATGCTAAAGTTTCATCTGGAGAGGGTTCACACCTGTGGTGCGTGCATCAGGTTCATCTCCAGGAGGCGGGTCTGCAGGGGTCCCTCTGTGGGCCGGTTGTTCTTCAGGGCGTCCAGCAGGAAGGAGGTGCACTGCTGGATCAGGTTGTACTCCATGAACACGTCGACAATCTGCCAGGGCGGAGAGAAGGGGAGGAAGTACGTTAGTCAAGCCAAGTCATGACCCTCAGAGACAACAGACAAAAATACCGTCCTGACAGAACCCGGGTAAGAAGACGGTGGTCATGACTGGTCTGACCTGTGTGATGTCGGCCAGCGGTTCCTCATCCTGCACCAGCATCTGGGAGAACTGCAGGCCCTGCTCTGGGCTAATGCGCATGACATTCCTCAGCAGGAAGATCCAGTCTGGAGTGTAGCCCACCTGAATGTGAAGAATGGGAAGACAAAGGTAAACAACTAATATCTAAAACAAACAGTCGGTTCAGTTGGGAGTTCAACTGTCCGTGTCCAGCTTTGTCCTTTGCTTAAAATACCACAATTAAAATTCAATGAAATTGAAATGCACAAAATTATAATTACACACATGCAGGATATGGGTTCAGGTACCTTTTTGGCATAGAGAACAATCTTCTGGAACTGCCCAGTCTCCGCGAAGCACTGGATGACTTTGTTCGGAACATTGGCCCTCAAGTAGACGCTAAGAGCCAAGGTGGGATCCACCGACTTCACCAGATCTCCAAGCTCCTCAGAGCACTCGAGCTACAAGCATAAGAGAACAAGCCTTCTGTCAGCCCACACTAGTTCACCTCCAGTCAGCTCACATTCATCATGAATTTAACTCTAATCTAACAAGTGTGTGTCCAGCCGCCTTTGGTGCACCCACCTTGTCCTCCTTCAGCCATTTCTCCAGCAGCTGCTTGCGTCCCTGTTGCAGCACAGGTCTGCACAGCTCCAGGGACTCAAACTTGTTGAGCTGGCCCTGGTCAAGCAGGATCCCAAAGTACTGGAGCAGCGGCGAGGTCTGGCCTGGCTGTGCCGGCACACTCTGGAACCGCCGGATGGTGTCTGGGGTCCGCAGAATACCCTGGCGGAGGGGGGAAGGTACAAACCAGCAAACGTTAATGCGACACATCGACATTTTACGCCTCGGTCTGCAACTCAGCTGATCAATACCCCTAGGGCCCTGGCCTACTGCAGTTTCCCTTGTTCCACCCACATTACTGACTGTACTGGTGTTTGTACCTTGGGTGCATTGGCAGCCACCTTGGCAGCCTCGGAGTAGTTGCCGCTGGCGAAAAGATTATTGAACTTGCGAGCAAACAGCTCCTCAGCGCCGGCCAGGTTGTTGCGCACGGCCATGCGCAGGGCCAGGTCGGGGTTCTGCAGGACATTGGTGATGTAGGGAATGATGTTTTCCTCCTCCACGCACACAGAGAGTACCTGAACAGACGGGGGGGGGGGCACAAACAGGTCAAATACCACAAAAGCAAGAGAAGCCTAGAATCAGTGTTGAGATCTGTGACTGTGAATGAAGCCAATCTATAATTAGGAATGGTAACGATGGGCCACTGCAAGCTTGCATGGCGTGAAATGCCTGGAAAGGCTTATCAGGCAAGTTCAACAAATCCTGATTAAAGCATTAGTGTGCAGGAGGTTATTCCTCAAAAACAAAATTTGCAGCCAGCCTGAGATTAGACATGCAGAGCTGCAAAACTCTCTAAACAAAAAAAGAAAACAAAAACACGCTCAGTCCATTTCATGCTAATAAACGGAAATTATGGAAAACCAACTCAAGTTAAATGCTTCTAATTTCATACTTCAGAATTTTATGCCTTCACCTGTTCTCAGAGGGACCAACAATTTGCTAAGAAACAGGCACTTCTAACAGCAGATGCAACATTCCATCGCCACAAAACCGAGATGCACAACTGCTAGCATGGCTGGGCTTATGGAAGAGGAGTGACACCTCTCACCAAAACATCCAGCACTCGTTCACAGAAGTGTGGAAGGAAAGCCCTAAAGAGGAGCCGTAAGAGGATTAAGACGCCTCCCGGAGCTTCCCAGTAAGCGTCGCATGCCGTTTTCACAGCCTAGTGCCAAGGCTATGAAGTTATTTTCAGGGACTGTCTAAAAGCAAAGTCAAAGGCGTAATGGCACAGTGCCATAGAGACACAAATAACTGACACACAAGTTAGCAAACAAACAAACAAACGTACGTTCTCAAGCACAATGAATGTGGCAAGGCCATGCAGAAGAAAGACGCGCCACTCCTGCGTTGCATATTTAATGAGGCTTGGGGCTGAACTAGAAAATTATTTATTAGGATGAGAGCTACTGTTACAACACAGCAAAAGGAGCAGTCCACACCTCCTTTGCGGCCTGTGTACTTACATGAGCAAACACAGGCCGAACACCTGTGGCGGCTATTCTTCACCAAATTTGATTTCCCACTGAGACCAGCAACAAATATGAACAAATATTGATCTGAACCCCCACCCCACCCCACCCCCTCGCTGAATAGATATCGCACAGTACCTGGCCTTTCCGGTTGACACCAATGATGCCAGAAGTAGCTTCATGGGGGGCGGTGACAAAGATGGTCTCCCCACTGATCCTGTTCATGTAGATGCACGTACCAGTCTCAAGGTCATACAAGTGGATGTAGCCATATTTTGTGATGAGAAACACTACATCCTGCTTGGAGCTTATCTAAAGGAGGAGAGATAGGTAATGAACCGTGATGAATGGGCGAGTAGTGAGCCTCTCCGTTAACACCACGAGCTCAGAGCAATGGCTGGAATTCAGAACAAATCAATGGGGCGGGGGAGGGGAGTGTGGGTACCTGCATGGCGACGGGGAAGTCATTCTGGGCCTCTGGGGGGAAGAAAACATCCACGGCCTTCTTTGGAAATGGCTGGTTGCCCGATGGTGGAGTACCAACTTCAATGATGTGTAGCTGAAAGAGCAGACACAGACACAGCAGAAATTAGTCCCTCTGCAACCCCTCTTTCACCCCGCTGCTTGTGTGACAACGTCTTCATCACAACAGCCATATGTGTGCACTAGCTTCCGATTTCCCCCTAGTGTTTTATAGTTAAGGCAGCCACCTTGGCAACAAACACCTTGACTAGACCCAAGGTAATCTCTGGATACGACATTGTATTTTTGGAGTATATTTTAAATGTTGTTTTTTTTTTTTTTTTAAACATACTACTGGACAGATAAAAGTGTGGAATGGGAACGCTTAAAATCGTGGACGCAGTCACTCCATGAGGTTATGTCCAATCAGTCATTACAATTAAATGATAACTGATCTCACGCACACACACGCACCTCCCTCTCCACCCATATCCTGAGGTTGGTACCTTGGCTAATATTTTTTCTGCTCAAAACACTGCATACCTTTCCCCCTGCTTGTCCTCGGACAGCAAAACAGAACAGGGTTGATTCCTCAGCATTCCCCTCCATTTTGAACTGAGCAAAGCCAGCTGCGTGGCCTTCAATGGGCTGAGACACCTTTCTGTCCACAGAGTACAACTGCATTGCACCCACAACACGGTTTTGCTTTAGGAGAGAGAGATGGGGGTTAGATAATATGACATCTATTATTGAAGAGACATCCAGTTTGTTTTCTTTTACAGATAACAAATCAGACCTGAAGCACACGTCTTTTTGCACAATTGGTCTGGCAAAAGAATCCAAATCAGAGTTTGCATCACAAACACACACACCGCATATTATGTCTAGCGCGTACATGCTGAACATGTCAGTGAGACTTCCGAAAGTACCTGTGCAGAGATCCCAATGAGAAGCAGCCATTTCTGTTTAGCATCAGTGCGGTAGTTTATAATTTGACAGCCTGCTAAACTGGAGTGTCTGTCGAACACCTTGACCGGCTGCGAGTCTCCTTCCATGCTCCAATGGTAAACAGCGTTGTCCGTCACAAGTGCTACTGTATTCAGTGAGATCCACTTCCAGAATGTGACGTCGTCTGTCATGGTGTGGGCCTTCATTTTGCTCTTCATTTCAATGTTAAATATCTGAAGGGTTTTTGCAGCTGTAAAGAACAGACACATATACTTTATATTTGTATAGGAAATTGCTCTGCATGGGCTCTGTTCAGAACCAAATGCAATGCCACATAAAACAGAAATCTGACTAAACAAGAGACACCAAATTCCACTCAAATCGAGAAATATTGGTAGCCATGGTCGTATTTCACCATGACTTGAGACAACACAGCAGGCGCAATGCAAAAACAGAAAAACAAACATGAAAAACATACATCCAGTCAGATGTTAGGAAAAGCATTCAAATCACCACCGGTATGTGGAGGACTACATACTATGAGTACACAAAAGGGTGCAGGACTTTCAGTGAGTGCATGTGGAAGTGACAACTAGATTGGAGATTGTATTGGAAGTTTGCGTGCATTCTCTCCAATCTTCTATCCAACCATAGTCTATATACACTTACACAGAATGTAAAAAACGGTATATTTATTTTTAGTGTATTTATGAATCCTTTTTTTTGTAGTCCATTGTCTTCTCAATTTTTACAAATGATGTTCAAGTTCAAGATCCTAGGACCAAATCTTGTACATGTCATTGTTTTTTATTTTCATTTGTTTTTCTGGAAATGGAGTAATTTCTAGTGTACTATCTACACTCATAAAGCATAATAAGTAAGGATGGATAAGTAAGTTTCAGTGGTAGCAATATGTCAGGCCTATAAACATCTTCATTCTGACTAGTTCCAATCAGTATGCTGTCTAACAGAACAGCAGGATGCAGTGCCTGTGTAGGCTCCGGCCTGAATGCAGATTAGTGGACCACTGTACCAGACAGAGGCTATTGCTGTGGGAATGGAATATACTACATTACCGTAGTTTCATTCCAGTGTGAAGCTCCCGTCAAGCATGTCAGAGTTTGTTTGCTCTACCACTGCAATCCCACAGTAATTACAGAATCGTTGATTTCAGGGTTTTTATTTTAAATATTTTACTGGTACAAAAATTGTTGGATGAAAACCCAAATCATGCCAACATCATAAAACTAAAATACTTTGTGAGCAATTATTTACTTTAGTGTAGAGAATAAGAACAATTCTGATGAATTATGCCCATCCAGTGTATCTTGACACATCTAACTACATCAGAGAAAGCCCTAAAAAGGCACCCTGCAATTCTAGTAGTATTATGCAAATTACCTACACTTGTGTAAAGGTTTTGTGATGCAATTCAAGAACATATTTAAATAAAGTTTAGAAACTATCACCTGAATGCATCACATTATAATGTTTTTGTTCAAAGCTACAAATTAAACATTAAATATACTTCCAAATCTGATAAAATTAAGATCATATTAAAATAGGCTGCCTCTGTTGCTCCAGCTCATTTCTGTGTTATTAAAGAAATTTGATAATATTACAATGCTAGGATCAAATTAAGCCAACATGAAGATATTATCAAAGTAATCGAAGGGTTGTAATGATTCTAAATGTTCTAACACCAACATTTACAAATTTCAATCTATGGATAGGTGCTATGGGGACACTTAGCCTAAGAGTACATTATGATATTCTAATAATGAGAGAAGGTCTATAAATTCAACCCACTAGGCAAGTCAAAGCAAAAATCCATAGGGAAATTTCGATCCTTACAAAACAAGCGGAGAACTGAGGCGCTACTGTTTGTATCTTGATAAACTATCCTCCAAGTGCCGTGTATTGAAATCTTCCATACATGAAATAGTACTTTGTAACATGCTAATTTAGCTCACATTTACACAGGATTACATGTCCCACAACTCATGATATATAAAATTTAACTCACCGTCTGCAAACATATAAGAAGCAGTAAGGAACGAAAAAAAGAACAAAAAGCAAAAACAGACAAAGCATTTATGATAGAAAGACATTGCAAATTACAGTTTTACTCAAATATTTTTTAAATATAAATTGAACAAGATAAATAAAAAATTGCCCAGTAGAATGTATTTTACAAACCAAAATGGCTAGCATTTTGAACATACACACAAAGAGAGGGGAGTAACATGTTCACATCATAAACTACATTCAGTAGGCACACAGAAACATGGCGCATGACAATTTTAAGAGATGGCCTTGAATGAACATTCATTATGGAAATGTGATCAAGTTAACACAGTTAAAATTTCAACACAATAGAGATATGTTTAATTCTGTTTTCCCTTACATGTGAGTGCGGCATGCCGACCAGCTTACCTTTAAGTGCAATAACTTTGCTGGCTGGGTTCATGATGGCACTGTCCGCTGAAATGGGCCTGCGGATGGGACTGTTGGGGTCACTCATGTCAATGATCACTACCTGTGCCTGTTCACCAACTTTCTCCCGGACACAGATGAATTTGTCTGACTCCATAGTCAGTGTACTAAAGCCAATATTGGCAGGGTTGATCCCCAAATTCTGGAGCTGTCAGAAGACGATAGAAATAGACGTTGACAAAAAAAAGAAAAAAAACTTCATTACAAGGCTCAGGATAAAGCGATCAACTACGAATCAAACAACATCTTTACTTGAATAGCCTACGTATTTGACAGTGCCATAAACATGAATATTACCTCTCAATAGATAGAGAAAAAGGGGCTATGGTGCTAAATCGCAATAATTGCTCAAACCTTTCAATACCGTTTCAACTATCCCTCTTTGAGTCATGGCTGTTACTGGAAAAGTATCAGTCAAAATGTCGCATTTATTAATTAATTTTAAGCAGAGATCAGTTCAGTGTGAATCTGCTGGCTCAATATGTGGCGCTCAGATGTAGTTTTGTATTCAACGATTCATAATGCATGAAAAAAAAATAACACAAATAATGTAGTAGCTACATATTAGCAACAAAGTCTTCAGTATGCAATGTAATTGTGGATATAAGCAAGCTAAAGTGACAAATTTCCCTGTATAATTACATCGATGCTGATAGCTACCTGTTTACAACCAATATTAGCATTATTAGCTAAAACTGGCTAACATTAATCTTTAAAAGTCATCGTTATTGAGCAAGATCAATGCGGCATAGAGGAGATATCCCTGCACATAAAATGTAACATTTTCACCTTCAATCAAATAAAACAATAACGCGTCATTGTTAGTGAATTTCAAACGATGGTGAATGGGAGGTCATTCATTTGATTTCTCTTGGTTAGTTAGCCAGTTTGCTAATGTTAGCCGACCAACCTTAGCACTGTCAACAGGGATGAGAGCGCAGTTAACATTAACCCCGCTAGATATTTAACTTACTAAAGCAATTACGCGAACCCAGATAGTTTTTTCATTTTTAGTACTGCACCATAAGACCGAAAATTGTTTTAATTATTAAAACAAACCTGCAAATGCTCTTGAAAACGGATAGGTAGGATTTGTGCCATGGCTATTCCTCTCTGCTTTCAATCCTCCCGGCCGGAATCCTGAATATTCTATGAGTGGGTTATAGCCACGACCTCCTCCACAGACGCGGTCAGTCGCAGCCAGTCAAATACAGAAACAAATGGAGACACCAGTAAATCTCAGTTAGCTGGGGGTTTCCTTTTAATGTATGTACGCTGACAATCACACCGCCGGATGTGTCTGCGTTTCTCCAACGCCTTTCAGAAATAGAGTGGCCCCAGCACCTAACTCCGAAAACCCGCAATGGCGGCGGAAGCAGCTCGCTAGGAAGAGATACAATCCGGAAGCCGCAGATTGGGACCTCTGCGGCGGAAGGACACATTAAGTGATTGGAATATTATGATTAGGTGAAAAATATCAGAAAGGGTGCCAGTAGTTTCACTAATGGTCACATTTTTTGTTGGGCATTTGCACATCGAGATATAGAATGTGGTGAGATAATACACCTGCGCAATATCTTGGAATTTTTGCCACATCATTCAGTATCGTAGGTGTACGTCAGTTCCGGGTAATGCATTGACCTGGCACTTGACAAGTTTTGGGACTATTGAACTGCAGTTTGGTTTTCACCAGGTTTCATTCGTTTGCACACACAGGCTTCAAGGAACACACTGATACTGATGCTGAGGAGGGTGAAGCTAAACTAAAAGGACAAGGCAGTCCATCCTAATCAGTCATCAGCATCACCTGAGCGCAGGCAGCCTATATCATGCTTAGAACTGGATGATGATCCCTTCAGCCTTACTGGTACACTAGAACGCAATTAAATGCATGTTTTATTGTACAGCATGCATGGGCGAAATGTAATTGCAGTGACACTTGAGAATAGAGCAGTGCATTGTTTAAGCCTGAAGTAGACCTACTGCATGGTCTTAATGCTTAATTCTCACACTTTTTTTTATCCCAGCTACATACATCCATACATCCTCTCAAAGACATTTTATGATGGGGACCTTAACCAGCATTCACCACAACAGAAATGGATATAGACAATACTAGAAATAGATGTTTAATGTAGATTTTGAGCTGACATTTTAAATTTGACACTTTCATGACTTTCAAATTAAGTGGCAATAAGAAAATAACAATAATACCCAGTAATATTAAAGTTATATCAAGGCACAGAATAGAGTCAATGCGTCCCGTCGAGGCTTTGGTCAAACACTCAGTGTTCAGTAACTAATATAAAGATATACAAATATATACATTTCACTGGATATATAAAATGAGACCATTTTAAATTCCAGTTTCACAATGATGCCAGTTTTTTCAACAAAGCAATATACACTGTATCTGGTTTTAACCCCTTAAAGTTCCTTCTCAATGTTTTTTCCCTTGTTGACGTTCCTGTTTCCGCTGCATGTACCGAGCACGGGCTTCGGTGATAGAATTTTCATTATTTCGCTTTTCAATCTTCTTTGATGCATCTTCTGCCAATTCTAAAACAGTACGAGGGCATCCATAAACTTATTTCAATACAGCACAACTGTGAAAGTAGATTTACTGTAAGAGCAAGGCAAATACATGAAACACAAAGCACTTATCATATAGAATTGCTAATGAAATGGTTTCTGCAGGTGCCAAGAAGTGAAATTATTATTAAGGGGTGCCATGTGAGTGAATAATTATTCACTCACATGGCACCCCTTGCAGCAAAAACAATCTGAGTGAAATTAATGGATTCCTACTTTGAAACTATCAATTGCCAAATTTGTACAGAAAAAAATCAATTTCCTCCCAAACAGAAGAAACACTTCAAGCAAGTAGTATGGCCCACATTAAACAAAATGCACTGCACAGGTGCATCTGCAGTAATAACTTACAACTCAGACTACAGTAATCTAAGATCAAACCTGAATGTATCTGACACCAATTGCGGAATATTTTACTCTAGGTTAAGGCCATAGTGTCACATTTTTTTCCGTTTTACTTTTTACGACCATGCAGAAACCCTTTCAAAAACTGCTTACCAGCTTGTCTTTTTGAGGCTTCTTTAAATTCCCATTTGGCAACCTCCTCATCGGTCACTTCTTCTCGAGCAACACTGCTTAGCTCATACACGTCCACCTCATGCAACTTAGGTAGCAAATCCTTTACCCACTCATAGCGAATCGGACACACTGTCCGAACAAACATCCGGGAGGTTGCGAGCACATCATGGAAGATGATCCAGTCCAGCTGGGACTCCTGGCCAAAGAGCTGTAGCGATAATAGTAAGGTTACTGAGACGGAAACAAGAATAAGAGCCAACATGCAGATGCATGAGTCCTTCATTACCGCAGAAGATGGGTGAATGTGTACAGTAGATCCATGCCCATCCATTGTGCAGAAGGATCTCCCTATAGATCTTTGGAAAGACAGAAAAAGATGAGAGGTGTCCTCCTGAGACAAATGGAAATTAGCAGGCAAGAAGATTGCCCATAAATATTACCTCCTGGCAACATTAGTGAAGTAGCCAAGGCACAGACATCGTCTGAAAATCTCACTCCTATTGCCATCCCACTTCTCCTTCACAATTGCTCCCTCCTACAATAATTAAAATTATTAATTAGGTCTGAAGCACTGCACCATTTGTCATTGATAAATAAAAAAACAGCTGGCTGGTATACCCGTTTTAATCTGTGAAGGATCTCTCTAAGCTGAGACTCGACACTGAATGCTGATTTCACAGCCCTCCAATGGATCCAGTGATCTCTGCACCAGGTAGATGGACTGTCGCTGATCAAATAAAAAAATGGAAGTTTGAGTTCAGTGTTCAGATGAATTACTGAAGAATGTTTCAAAAGCAAAAACGTTCACTCACCTTTCTTTGCATTTTTCAAATACATTAAGAAGCATGGTAAAGTCGTTACTACTGCCAGCTTCTGAAGCAATCCGCTTGTGTTCCTGTTCAGCCTCCTTCTGTGTCTCTGATTGACCTGTGCAAAATAAACAAATACTGTACATAAATACAAAGGCCTAAATAAAATTACCGCCTCTGGTAACACTCTGGCAGACCACTGAAATTAACACTTAATTTACAACAAGCCTACAGTCTAGTCTGTACCTGGTCGGATGAAGATGTTTTCAACAGACAACATTGCTGCCACAGGGAGCATGATGGCTTCACAATCCAAAGCCGCTGCCTTGAGCAGGGCCCTGGTCAGGCCAGGGTGGAGCGGGAACTCTACCATCAGTTTACCTAAGCTGGTGACCTGACCTCTCCTGCCATGGTGAGCAATGATTAGACATACATTTTGCACATTATGAATCGCAAAAACAATTCAAACATCTTATTAAACATTTTATAGGCATTACATCCTGGCTGTGAAAATACGGCATCACACAACCATTTCGAAACCAATTTATAGAAAAGCAATATTTACCTGTCTATTGCATCGTACTGATAGAGCTGTTTCAGAGCAGTCAGTATGAATCTCTCTTCAGGACGATCCAAATATGGAAACCTTGAGTAAAATTTGAACAATGAAATAACACTTTCTCTCTCTCCCACTGACTGTAAAAGTAAACAATTACTCTCCCCACTGACCTTGACTAAATAAAGGTTTTAATATTTATGTACCAACAACCACAGTACAGTACCTGATGACGTCATGAACACCGAGGCATTTGAGTGTGAGAATGACTGCAGTGAGACTGGTCCTCTGAATCTCAGGCACTGTGTAATCTGGCATGCACTTATCCCAGAAGTCTTTGCTGTAGATGCGGAAACATTTTCCTACTGAGGTTCTCCCTGCCCTGCCAGCTCTTTGCTGGGCCTCGCTTCTGTGCAACAACAAGACCAGCCAAAGATGAGGAGCGAATACTGACTGCTCTGTGTTGATGGGTTTTAGTAGATTTTATTACCTTTTTGTTATCTTAAATCTTCTAGTAAATGAAATGGTTGAAAAATCAATACCACTCAAGGTTACACTCAACTCACTTTGAGATGGGAACTACTTCAAGTATGTCCATGCCAACCCTGGCACTGTGATTCAGTTGTTTCACAAATCCACTGTCAACAATATATCTAAGAAAAAGAAAGAGGTTAAAGATATTTAAGATTTAGAAAACACTATTAGTTGAATGCTGACCTTTTTAGGCAATGCAACATCTCTATAAAAACGTTTAAATATTACAAGATCAAGACAAAATCCCTTTGTTGCATTTATTTTAAAGAAATTTATGGCAGGAAAAAAAACATTTGTTTGGAAAAGAAAAACACTCCCCCGCACCTTATTCCATTAATGGTCAAAGATGTAGCCGCTATATTGGTAGCCACTACACATTTCCGGATGCCCTCAGAAGGTGGTTGAAATATCTGCTTTTGCTGATCTACAATTACAACAAAAGTACCACATAACAACTTTTTTTTTTAAGTGTCCACGCACTACATAGAAGATTTACAGATGCTGCTGAATTTACAGATGCTGCTGTATTACCTGTTGGCATGGCTCCATACAGAGGCAGAATGAGAAGTCCCGAAACAGAAGTGTCATTCACATCATAGCGATAATCTATGGCCTCAGCCTTTTGGAACAGCAGATCACAGGCTTTTTGAATCTCAGACTGACCTGTTTGTTTTGTAACAGAAATGTGGACAAGAAACATATTGTATTGGATACAAAAATATAAAATCTTTACATGCATAAACAAGCAAGTAGACGTGTTTGATTGTTCCCACCTGTCAGGAACACCAGTATATCTCCTGCATTTTCATTAGTGTGTACATCAAGAGCCACCTTGACCACCTGGTGAAAGGAACAAATGTAGGCCTACTTTATCTCAACTTGGGACTAGGGGCATTCCACTCTACTCACTGTAAGTAACTTTGTTCAGTCACACATATGTTCAGTAACTGACAGGAAAATTCAATCTCATCTACAGCCCACCTCTTTAATATAGACTGAACTCTCACTGTCCTTAGGTCCAATCAGACTGAGAAATTTCTCAGTAACCGGAAATGTACGACCTGGGATGGCAAAAACTGGACAGTGTCCCAAGAAATCAGACAACTTCTCAGTTTCCAAGGTTGCAGACATGACGACCACTTTCAGAGGTACAGTCCGGCCCACTGCAATCTTTTTGGACATGGTCTTTTTCAAAAGCCCAATCAAGATGTCCTGCAAATATACCAAATAATTGGTCACAGATGTAAAAACAAGATCAGTTCAGATGAGCACTGTGACAAGGTCTGTAAAAACATATCATAGATATCCAGTGTTTAGTAACCTACTAAACTACATGTAAGAGTAAGCACAATACACATTGAGTTCCATTTTGGTGACAGAAATGTCAACATATTAAAAAGCACAACTCAAACATAATACATCTAAATGAACATAAATCTTTTTGTTTTCAAAAATGAATGCATTAGCACCCAATATTGCCAAAGAAACTTTACTTACCGTGTTTAAACTTCGTTCATGTGCCTCATCAAGAATGACAACACTGTAATGAATGAGGACTGGATCTGCAAGAACTTCCCTCAGCATGCACCCATCTGTCATGTACTTGATCATGGTGTTCTGTCAGCATTCGGTTGCCAAGAAAATACGTCAAGATCCAGTCATCAAAAAACACCATAACTCACCCCCTAAGAGCAGCATATTAACGAAGTTTCTTACTCTGGATGTGCAGTCATCAAAGCGCACTTGATAACCAACTTCTTCTCCAAGTCTGAAACCCATCTCCTGGGAGACTCTTTGGGCTACTGTGATGGCTGCCACCCTCCGAGGCTGTGTCACGCCAATTTTACCATTCTTCCATAGACCTACGGAGACCGCGAATGATGCCTTAATGAAGGTCCGTTTTTCCGAGCTAATACTTGTGCAGTAACATTATTATTTTTTTAAAAGCATAATTACCTGCTTCGAAAAGATACTGAGGCAGCTGTGTTGTTTTCCCACTACCAGTCTCGCCAGTGACAACAAGAAATGTATTATTCTTGACCGCTTGGACAAGGTCATTCTTGAACTCATAAATAGGTAACTTGCACGCTTCCGAAGAATAGGAAATCCGGGTAGACATTGTTACAACATTCAGAATTACAGTCTTCTGTTGGAGTTAGCTGACTGAGCTTACTTTGTTACTGAGGGAAGGAGTTCATAGGTGTAGTCAGTTCACCAACTGATAAAAAATCCTCATCCACTATAATTTACAATCATGGCCTATTATACAGCTCAAAATAAACTTCATACTCTTAAGGCAAGACCAATAAACTGTTCCATCAATTCGACTCTCTGCTACACTGTGTATGGGATTCTAGCTCAGTGGTTTCCACTCAGTAATTAAACAGGTTTTCCAGCTCTCTGTACCGCCACCAAGTGGCCTGGAGTACGTAGACCACACACACCAGATTTACAACATTTAGTTTTTACTACAGGTATTACAAAACGTGCATTTCTTTAAATGTCGTGCTTCAGAGAATGTGAAACCGTGAATGAAGTGAATCTATGTCTAGGTAAAAAAAATTATCACAGGCCCTTCTGAAGCACACTGAACTCTATGGATCAAGTGTAGTCTAGGCCTACTTAAAGTGAGGTGTTTAATTTATCAACAAATCTGGAAATGTGAAGACATGAAGCAAATTCCTGTTGTGGAGGGTTCAATAACTGTAAGAGTATTCTTTCACCCACCTGCATTGCAGCAAGATATATGCCCCAAAACTTTCCTCTGCACCAGAAACTTTTGCATTAGCACAAGGAATTACTACTTTTTGTACCAAAAAAAAAGAAAAAAAAGAGAACAATACTACAACTCATAGTGCAAGGATTTGTATATTTACACAACCCACAAAACAGAAATCACAAAAATGAGAGAAGATAAATTCAGTTCTTATACCATTATTTTCAGTAGAAGGGGGCCTTCAGAAACTAGAAGACCTTTATTTCTGTTTCCATCATCAGGGTATGGCCTTAGGCGCCTTGACTCTAGAAGAAAATTATCAAATGTATGGTGCAATGCCATTGACTCTGTCCAAATAAAGGGAGACACTGATATGTCTTGCATTTATTGTAGTGGTTGTGTTGTGAGCTTGTTTTACATACCTCTGTTACAGGAAGACATGGAGCAGTTAAGTCCTTTGCAGACTTCCGCATTACAATGTATGTACACCTGCAGTAAACACATTTTCCTTAACTTGGAGAGACCACTTAAAATTTATCTTTACAACTATGAATAGTTCAGAACACTTCAACACTTTCTATTACTTTAAGAAATAATCCACTGCAATTAAGAGAAAAATATTTGTTGAGGATCCAATGATCAGACACGTACTAATGCTTGAGAACTTTGGGATTTAACGAAAGAAAACATTCTGATCATGAACCGCTTGTGATGCTGTGGGTATTTCACCCTATCCCCAGGGTTTACTCGGATCATCTCAGTGTGGTGGCTGTCTCCATTAAAAGGACATCTGGTGCATGAATAAGAGCAGAATGTTTTGTTACATCAACTATGAAAACAATTTTGCAAAAGGTCTGGGATCTATATAAGCATATTTTATTATGCAGTTTGTTGAATATAATTGGTTCTATGTTAAATTTCAGTTTCTTGACTAGAAATAAAAAAATTAAAAAACTGTTCAAAATTAAAAAACTGTTCAAAATTAACAACGGAGAGTCTGTTGCCTAGTACTATAGCATGAAAGCAATATTGAGCGGAGGTATTAGGTGGAATACAGCAGGAGTTTGAACAATAGAAAATACCCGGCAGTGAGTATATTCCATCTATATACATCCTGAGGATCTTGTGATGGGGTTGCCCAACAGTCTCTTAGGTAGAGCTCAAGTTCTCTGTCCTCCAATTTGAGGAGAATCACTTCAGCAAAAACAGGATCTCCCAACACATACTTTGATGAACCACTATCCTTGTCAAAAGAGCTATAAGAGGCATCTGAAAAAATATATTAGCCAGGTCAGACATGCTCATGTTCATTGCTCAAGGAAAGTCTCTCCCCCTTACTTCCTACTATACCTTTAGCAAATCTCATTTTGATATGCAGCATCCCCTCTTCTTTAAGGGTTAAGGCTTGGCCAGTCAGTGCTTTCTGAACTTGTGTCCTTAGTGTGACTGCACCATTGAGCATGTATGTGCACTGTACAGTTAGTCTATGGAAGCACATATCAAAATCATCAAATGGAAGCCTAAAGGAAAAAAATGTTGATAACAGATAATGTTACTTACTTGAACTGAGAATCACGAAATATAGGAAACAGAGGAAATACCTCTCCTCCAAATACAGTTACCCAGTAGAAAATGTGTCCTCTAAAAAGCTTGAACAGAGAAGAACATCTTAAGTTTGTGTGAGAGGTCATTCACACAAAATCAAAATGGAAAACACTTGAGAATCGGATGCTATAATGTTACCTTGAACTTTGTACCACAATCTGTTAGTGGGAACTGGAACATCACCCATTGACTGCTCTTGAACTTTGGTTTGCAAGCTGTGCTTTGGTTGTAGGAAATGTGAACGGAGTCCATGTCAAGAGGAGGGACCGTCATATTACTTCGAATGATGATATTAAATCCCCCTTTGTTACAGTAGCCAGACCTAGGCCTATGATTCTCTAAAGATCAAATACATGTCTTAAATATGGGGTGGGGGTATGTTTTCTAATGTGACAAAAAAAGTAAACAGTAATTACCTTGGCGTAAAAACTCTTGTTTCCCGTTAGTCACAGGTAGGCCCAGATTGCTTTTAACCGCGTCTTCATAATGAAACAGTTCCTCCAGTGGATTTCGATGGGCCTGCAGATTATGGGAACAACAGGTTAGCTCTTGAAACTCTTTCGGAACAATTTAAAGACCATACCGCAATATTTTTTCTCTGACTGTTGGCTTACCTTTGTGGTACATGTGACACGATGTTCTTCGTAAGGGAGACTAAATATAAGAAATAAAAGTACTTTTTGTATAAATTCGCGCATATTCTGTCCTTGCTGCTTGCTATGGTGGGCCTACTTCAAGACATCTGTTTTGTACTGCTGGTTCGTGTGTTCAGCGGATGATGATGGAGGTGAGAGAGGTTAGGCCTATGTGTGATTCAATCGAGTTTAGTTCTAATGGTCATGATCGTGCGATTCGATGCTCTTCCTCGCACATTGCACTTAGCTAGCCCCGTTAAGTCAGGTTGCATAATGAATAATCAATGAATAGCATATGCATGCTAAATATGAGAGAAGAATTTCATTTCAGTAATTCGTAGGCCTTGTTTAGTATAGAATGGCACTAAAAAACGTCTGATGTTGGCTGCATTATTCTGAGATAGACACATAATAATGATGTAGCCTATCTTACTTAGACAAATGAGATACTGAAATGAGGCCTGCATACTTTATTATTCAAGTAATGCTGATGAAGAGGAATGCAGTGATGTATAGTAACTAAGTAAAAATACTTCACTACAGTACTTAAGGTTCTGGGAGTATCTGTACTTTACTTGAGTTGTGAAGAATTTGGCGACTTTTACTTTTACTTCACTACTTTTCCTAAGACAAATGTATACATTTACTCCACTACATTTTTAGTCGACTGTATAGTTACAAGTATTAGAATGAATTGAAGTTTGTGATAGACTAACTGAGTGATTTATCAAGTGCAAACAATAACTCACACCAGGCAACTTTTTAGGTTAATTTACCTTCTTCATCCTTTTATAAGATTAAATGGCTTATGAGTGACATACTGTAAAAAGGTTCACTCGGTCACCTTTATTGCAATTTCTGCAGTTACATTTGCAGGATCTAAAACTCTGGGATGGAGGAAACAAAACTGAAATGAGATTAAATCAAAATCTAATCAAATGTATTACTTAATGCACAAAAATTATTATGGCTGTTTTTTATCCATTGCTTTGCAAGTAAATTCAAATTAATGGAAGAAAATGTATAACAGTGTTGCTATTTTTTTGTTGTTGTAAGCTACATGTTTCCTACTTGTACTTTTACTCCCATTACTGAAGTACATTTAGTTATAGATTACTTTACCTACTTAAGTACATCAAATATTAGATACTTTTAGACTTTTACTTGAGTAACATGGCAGTAGAGTACTTGAACTGCTACCAAAGTAATTTTTTGGTAGGGTATCTGTACTTTTACTCAAGTCAAACTTTTGGGTACTTTATACAACACTGAAGTTATGTGGGCAAAGTGGTTTGCATAAGGTGCTCCAGATTAGACCCCTTAGATTTTAAAAAGCCTGCTATATAACCCATTAAACAGCGTGCTCCTAGTGTCAATATGTCAGTACACTTATTACTTCTTAACATAACAGACTACAATTGAACATAAACTGTTTTGTAAATGTGTAAGTTTTATTTTTTTCGTATGAGAATTTCTCCCATCAATCGGCGAAGTGGTATACTGCACACGTTTGAATAAAATGTATTAGCCCTCCCCACGGTCCTCATTTTGAAAATGGCGGCGCAAAATGGATATTCTCATTTGGTACCCAACCACATCTACATATAAATGGAAATTACCAAGTTTATGGGAACACTACAATTTATTCATGGAGGTAATTACCATCGTTTTACATTATATTTTTAAAATAAAAAATATATTTTTAATAAAAGACGAAGATAAATAGAAGATAAATCCTACACATAGTGGCTTTAAAGAAATAGGGAGACACAATTTGGTCCAATCATGAGGACCCTTTAATATGGCTAAATCTCTGGAAAAAAAAGTGAAAATACACTGAACATATATTGATTTTATTTAATGGTATACATTATTACACAAATAAAGAAAAATGCCAAAAATTATCATCCTGTACAAGACACTCAAAGCTGTTGCCATATATGGGATTTTGAAGATCATAATCTGTTAAAATGAATGGGAGATATATAAACAAACTGTACAAAGTACAAATGGGAAAATTGACAGGTTAAACATCTTCTGAGGACACTTACTTAGGCCTCTTTTCTGAGCCTCTTTGATGGATCCATATAACTTTATTAATTTCTGACTGGTTTGCTGGAGCAAAACAAAAACATTTCTCTATTTCAATGAATTTGAAATGGACTGAACATTTTCTTATATTAATATTCAGTCTTACAATAGTTTGTGACGTGAAATCCGATTCTGGGGTGAATTCCTGATATCTGGTGTAAATATAATACTATAAGAGCAGTCTTCGTAAGATTTGTATTAAAATATCCAGAAATGCGACAAAAGACCCACAATCTCTATGCTTTTTTTTACCTCTTTGACAATGAACTTGTAGAGAAGTTCCAAGGAGTTCAGGATCATATTCAGCATTTGCTTAGTATTGAAGAAGCATGTGTTATAATATGTTTGGTATATAAATTCAAAGACATAAAAAACTGTACCATAAACAACCTCATCTGTCCTGTGATCTGCATTAAACAAGAAAATAGCAAAATATTAATTTAAAATATTAATTAATGCTTAATCAGTGCTAGTGTTGATTTATATTTACATTTACATTTATGCATTTAGCAGACGCTTTTATCCAAAGCGACTTACAAAAAGAGGATAACAATCAAGCTACATAGCAGAAACCTTAAAGAGCATAGTGCTAGGTAATAGTGCTTCAGTTCAGTTTAGTGCAAGGATAGAAGATGTTCTCTGAATAGCTGGGTCTTTAAGTTGATACCCATGATTGTACTTCTCTGTATATCGTTGTCATTCAAATATGAGAATCCTTGATTAGGAATGATGATATCTTTCCCTCCTGGTTGAGGATTGCTCTGCTGAACTGGGTAGCGTGCATGCAGACTATTTTCAACCTCTCCTAGACAGCCTGTTATAGTGCAAATTTGCTTTTCATTTTGAATTCTGCATTAGGTCATTTGGCATTGTATTGACTAACACCAAAAGGATAGAACATAAGCAAAATATGAAACCATTTTCGTGGTCATAAAATCGCTTAGAAATCTTTTTTTTTTCTTTCTAATAGACTTGCCTGTTGTATTACAAACGGCAATTGAGTGCACCGCTGTACAGCCCTGTATAGTGAAAACGGAACATGCAACATGTGAGGGAGTGCACTGCTAGCAATACAGCTTTCTGTACCATACAGCAATACAGCTAGCTGTACAGAGCTCCCCCTACAGCTTTGAGGTGTTTAATACAGGGTTAAAAAACAGAGTTATTGAGCGTGTTTTAAATATTTTTCAAAAATGCTACTCATTACTCAGACGTAGACTCAGATATAATCACTTATAATGAAAGTTGTCATATTTGTTTGCTGTTGTAACAGAAAACTTTACTGGGGTAAACTTTAATTACTGGGTAACAAATCCTGTTTTCTTTTTATGCATCACATACAGTATATGCATCCTGCACTGAGGCTTTAGTGGTACCACACAAGACCATACCTCTTTCCTGGGGGTTGTCGATTAAAGGGACTGGTCGGTTATGTGGATGAGGCGGAGCACCTGCTTTGTTTCTGACTGGAATGTTGCCTTTCAATCAAAATCAAAATAGTTCTCATGATTATACTAAATACAAAAATATCACACACACACACACACACACACACTGTGAAGACCAGGTATAAAATTTAAGAATTATTCCTAGACATAAAATATAAGAAAAGCATTGGACTTACCTTCATTATTTGTGTGATTGACAATGTATTCAACTCCATTTACACAGATCCCTGTAATATATTTTTAGGTTCATATAATAACAAAAATATTCAATGTCTGCTTTCATTTAAGTGTTTGTTTTATGTTTGTACAACTTATATTTCTAAAAGCATAGATATGTGCAACATATACATTTACTTTTGTGAGTAGATGAATGAGAACAATTCTCAGAACTCACATTTGTTTTTTAGCATGTAGAAACATGCACAGACAAGATTAAGAAATATGGCAGTAACGGCAATAATGATGTAGATTCCAATGGGAAAATCATTTCCTTTCTTTTCTGTCATAAAAAACAATACAAAACAATTAATCTTTAACCCCATTCACCTAAATTTAGGATTAATACATTTAATACAAGATCCACCATTATTAAACTTGGAGTTTTTATTTTAATGACATTAACCTCATTCAGACATGAAAAATAATATGTCAACAGGTTGTGCATTAATTAATGTATTAATGTCCTTGCCTTCCTCATCAGGTTTTGGATTGGCCTGCTGCCCCTGCTTGACCAGCACTCTTCTGCACTCGTCTTTTGCCCTTTCACAGCAGTATGTGCCAACGTCAGAAGGCCGGAACTGGTCAATGCGTATTGTGAAGTTTCCTCTCCCGAACAAATTAGGGAACACAACCACTCTGCCCATCTTGTGCTCTATGAAAGAGACTTCATGGGAGCTGTTAATCTGGACGAGTTGTTTTGGTGATGTTATTGGTGCTGCCTCTACACTCCAGAGAACAGGGCCTGTGGTGGTGGTGGTGTCAAAACAGCAAGGGAGAATCACAGAGGAGTCCAGGTATGCTGTGATCATTGTTTCACCACACTTACTGTTGCAGAGATTATCCTCTGAAGACACAAAAAGAACAGTGAGATCATTTTTTTGCATGCATACGGTAGGAGTCAAATAGAGTATATACATATTAACCATATTATTTTTACATTTACATTTATGCATTTAGCAGACGCTTTTATCCAAAGCGACTTACAAAAAGAGGATAACAATCAAGCTACATAGCAGAAACCTTAAAGAGCATAGTGCTAGGGAATAGTGCTTCAGTTCAATTTAGTGCTAGGATAGAAGATGTTCTCTGAATAGCTGGGTCTTTAAGAGCTTTTTGAAGGCTTCCAGAGATGGCCCTGTTCTGATCGTTTTTGGTAGGTCATTCCATCAGCGTGGGACGACACATGAGAAGAGTCTGGATTGCCTTGGGCGAGGTGCCGGGACTGCCAGTCGACAGTCATTGGAGGACCGGAGTGGTCGGGGGGTAACATGAGCCTTTTAGTAAATGGTTATATATTAACTGTTTACTAAACTTAACCTACTGATTCAGAAACTGTTAATGATTTCATGAAAGTAGAATTACAGACAGAAAGAAAAATATTTACATAGCTCTTACGCATGTATTGACATCATACATGATATTTACATATTTATTATATGAATTTAGCAAAATCAACATATTACTTGGCTAATAATCGGGATATTAGCATAAGTCGACTGTTGGCGGACCAAAGGAAAAAGAGCACATAAAGAAAATCAAACACCCACACTGATATACGACACCAACAGTTGTCCAACTGCTAGCACACATGTCTTTTCAGTCATTACATCTCAATTCAGAGCAATGATTTACCATAAGCAGCCACAAATACCTTGTTTTTAAGAACCCACACTCATAGTTCAACTTGAAGATAAAGTTCTAACAAAAATGTTATTGAAAATTTACTAACTATACTGTTCTGTGAGATCAACTTATTAGGTAAAATGATATTTAATTCAAATGTGAACACAATAGATGATGTCAGAGAAAACTAAAATGTTGATTTAATATTAAAATATGTTACAGATTGCTATTGTTCATTTGTATTGTTGGTTTTAATGTATGAGATTATTTGCACAGAATAAATATGTATAGTGAAGCCATTTTTAGATCTCTTTGTTACTTCAATAAACCTATAGGGTTCTTAAACACTATATAGTGGCGTAAATGGACATCTACAAAAAGGCAATGAGAGACTTTAAACCTTCAAAGTTTTCCCCATTACTATAACTGCTTGTCATATTCTCGGTTTCAAAAAATATAGCGTAGAATGTTTAGACAATTACAGAACTTACCAAGTGTTGGTATAAAAAGTCCAAGAAATACCGTCCATTTCACAGAGTTTGTGCCACATTTAAAATACATGTTATGCTTGTAAATGTTAACTCAGATTAAGAGGCAGACTGATGTTAAATAAGGTGGTTGACAGGACACAGGTAATTTCCGCATTGTACGTTCAAAGCAAAGGCATGTGTGAGCTACAGGCTATAACCAGAAGTGTTGTTGTCTGACCTACAGATTATTTTAAAAATAGCTTTTTTTTACAGATAATTATCACAATAGATCTCCTGTTTGATAATGATTTAATGTTGTATGACTCATGTTGTGTGATAAAACATTTCACTGTGTGTGAGCCGAAGGCTGAAATAGCCTTTGTTTTTGAGTAGGTTTACCACATATACATCCTGTTTGCAGCAGGGTCATTAAACTGCTTTTGTGCTGCAACACCGCTCACCACCAAACCCAACCTTTTACTGAACACATTGAAAAGCACATCTGCAGTGTTCAATACACACACATGCATCTACACTTATGTTGTATTTATACAGTGCTTTTTAGTGTTGACTTGTGCCACTTCACATCAAAGAGCACCTGCGAGCAACAAGGACAAAGGAAATCTCTTATTTGTTTTCTTTTTGTATTAAATTAGGAAGAAACTTTGGGCAAATCCATGGCTCAAGGGCTAACCTACAGTAACTGGTTCATACAAAAGATTACAATTAACAGTCGCTGACAGACAGCAAATGTCCCATGGTTCCAGCTGAGCATTATAATAATTTCAGCCAGGACATCAGGTTAAAGGTTAGGTTTTTTATAAGATGGCTTAATAACAGATTTGAGAGGTTTTAGGGCAAGCCCTGTCATGACTGAGTGATTTATATCCCAGCCAGTAGGGAGAGCAGTCTTATCAAGAACAATAAATAACTGTAGAGGCTTTACTTACAGTAGATCAAAGAAATTATTTCTGATATATTGGGTGTGTGTAACAATATATTCAAATGTATCATTAAATTTAAATGGTTGGTAGTTTGTTTTTGTTTTTTTTTTACATTTGTCTGTGGGCAGCCTCAATTCTCACTTCCTTTTTGCATGACACGATTGTCACGCAATAGCTAGACTTATGATTTACAGAGGCTGACCAAAAGTCTACTGTGATATACTTCCTCTCTGGCTATCTTCTTTTAATAGGAAACATCTGAAGTGACTTGCAAAATACAACAGCTATAGACATCTTCTGCTGGTTGTGTTTACTGAAATAAGCATGTTATAATGTAATATTTAATGGAAGATTACATAACATGACACTTGGAGGATAGTTTATCAAGCAACAAACAGTATCATATCTTAGCAGTTCTCCACAATTTGTAAAGGGTTGTTTTTGATGATGCCCTATGGCTTCTTGTCTGGACTGTACTACTGTACTCTGTCTAAGTATATTCTAAGAATAGTTTAGTATTACAGACTAATATATTAACGGGTGGATAAAAGATTTTGAAAACAGATATCAGAATAGAATCTTCCTCATTCATCATGGAGAAAATTCCTTTAGTAGGTCTGTGTAAGTAGATCATGGACATGTGTACGTAGATTGAGTCTAATCTAATCAAATAAATATTAAAATCAACATTTGACCATAAGGTTCCCGCAATGCTTTTGTTTTGATCCACAGGTGCCTAAAAACATGCCTGTCAGACATCTGGTCTGCTAATAACAGATCAGCACACAAAGAAGGAAATGCTGTTGAGCAGCTCCAATGCAACGTTGCGTCTTTGTAGATTTCAGCTGAAGCACGAGGCAAGACCATGATAACCGTGTTTCTAATCCTGATGGGTAAGACTTTTCAAATGGGCTTTTATATTAGCAAAAACTGTCTACAAATCCCTCATAATTATATAGATACGTTTTTGAAGAGATTTATAGTAGGCAAATAAAATTAGCACATCAGTTGCTCTAAGGCATCTATCAGTTATCTGTCTTTTGAAGTTGAGAGAGATATAAGGGTGAATTAGTGTACTCTCACATGTCCTAAGTTGATTTTGATTTTATCCAACTGATCATATGATTAATTGCCTATTAATATGTGATCTCTTCTGCCAGCTCTGACCACAACAGCCGGATTCAATATCTTGAAACATCCAGTGAATGTTCACAATGACACTGATCCACTTTTTGGACAGAAGACTATACAGTCTAAAAACGGGTATGTTGGCTAATATGGCTATCATAAAGGCTGTCAGACTGAAGGCAATGCTTAGACCTACTATTGAATGCTTCTCACTGTACTTCACAGGATCATTGTTGCTTCCCCTTCATCTGGAAATTTCTTTGAATGTAACCTCAGTGGTTGCTCAGTTGTCCCAGGTAGGCATTCTGTTCTGTATTCTTTTTGAGTATAGTTTTATTTAAGATATAACACTTTATTGTGTTTTAGGAGGAAATCCAACAAAGGATATCAGATATGTTCAATCAGTTTCTAGCAAGTTGTCTGGACAAACAGAAGGGGAACAGCACTTGGTAAGTTGACTGGCATAATTTTAGGGGGCGCTCAGTATGACTATTAAACCATCCCTCACCCAGAAACAAGCACATTTTTAGAATTATTATCAGCATGCATTGTGTTAGGAAATTGTAAGGCTCATTTAAGGTCCATTCAGTTTCTGTAAAAGTTAGATATTTTTCTGAACTCTCATTTCTAATCTCAAGATAATACAAATGGCTCTGGCTTGACCTTTGTTGAGATGTTTTCTGGTGCATATTAACAGTTCACAGACTAGACTAAACTGTGTTTGTGCGCTGAAGAGCAGTTTCTCCACAAAACCCACAGTTTCCCGTTTGGCGTCAGACATGCTCTAGTTTTGTCTGCTTTCACCAAACAAGGAAGCCTTGCTGTGCATAAGCAGGCTTGTGAAGACTGTAATGAAGTTTCAATGAAGGCACTTCCCTAGCTTGTCATTCATTGTATCATTTTAGTCACCATGTGTGTCTATCTCAACAGTAATACAATAGATGTAGTCTTCAGACAACAACAGGTGATCAGTGTTCAGTTTCAGGACAGTCATGTGCAATGCATACCCTCTGAAGATCATGGAAGCCCTGTTGGTTCTGCTATACCCGCCTCTTTTACACCCTTTTTCACATTTTATTCCCCGTAGGTTTGCCAGCAGATAAAAACCAGACTATCAGTAACAGAAAACTTAAATAGCCGGTGTCTGTATGGAAGCCAGGAAATATATCCTGATAAAGAAGGTAGTAGCTCAACATCAAACTGGCCCTCACAGTGTTCACTAGGCAAGATGTGTGAATTTAATTATGGGTTGTAAAACCGCTTACTCAAAGATTACAAAATTATGTGTATAGATAGATAGATAGATCGATCCTTTAATAATCCATTACAGGAAATTACAGTGTCACAGCAGCAACAACCATGCAGACATCACACCACACCTCACATACACTCCTAATCAATTAAATAACCACTGTAAAATGAGTTCAGAAAGACATACAATAAATAATACTAAAGGAAGACAAGACTGCAGTTACTTTTGTGCATTATAGAACCTTATAGCAGCTGGTATGAAATCTGAATCTCTCACTTACACATTGGTGCAATCAGTCTCTGACTAAAACTGCTGCTGTTGATCACTCTCAGGGCATGGATTGGGTGTTTAGTATTGTCCAGAATTAACCCCATTTATTCAGTAATAATCCATAATTCATTTAATCAGTAATAAAACATAATCGTATTCACAAGTAACAGGGAGACGGTAATGCCTGTGTTTAAAACCTTTTTTACCCTGTATGTCATTGCTGTTCTTATGTTTCAGCAAAGACCATCAACAAAAATACAACCAGCAACCCCAACAACAACAACAACAACAACAACAACAACATAGATGACTACAGAAGCAGCAACAGCACAGATGAAGATGAAGGTATTTTAAGTTATATGTATATTTTGTCGTCCCCTTATGGGCATATTGGAGCTGCTTCATTGGCACCAGCTGACTATCAAGTGACTTTGTTTGATTCCCAGTGCATTCAGAATATCAATGAAATATCAATCAGTAGATCAGTAGACCAATTAGACAAACCTGGCTAAGCTGACCCCATTGGAGAGCCCTTTGGCTTTATTTACGGGGTTCCCACTTGAAAGTTTGTGATTTGGAAAAATTCAAGGCCCTGGAAAGTTTTTGAAAATATGCATAAAAAGACACTGTCCCTGAAAGTCCATGAATATTTTTGGTGGTTTGGCAGTTTTGCATCCATTTTACATGTGTCATTATTTTGCCACAACCAGTTGTGTGTTGTAGCCTACTTTCTACCACAACCTAATGTCCATTAAGAGATCAAGATAAAAGTTTGACTAAACTGAGTGCAAAAACAAATGACACTACATAATGCATGCTCAATACTGAAGACGCTTAGTCTTATTCAGATAAAAGTGAACTATCTATAAGAATGCAGGAGCCATCTGCTTTTTTCACACTTTTTTCCATATATATAGCAAAGCACAACCTAAACGAACAAAATAATATAGCTTGTGTTCAGTAACCTGAGCTGAGCAATGTGTGAAGTTGGTTGGGCTCACACCAATGTATAAGATAAACAGCTCTTGTGGGAGTGGCGTCTGGTATGTTAATGCATGGATGGACTAATTTCTGCACAACCTTCTACACAAGCTTATTTACTGTTATATCAAAAAAATATCTTTGACTACTTGGGTGCTCTGAAGCCATCTTGCTAGTTTAGCCTACCTCTTTTAAGTAAACTGTAACCTTTTTAAATGTACTTGAATGCAGGAAAGGAAAGCTACTTTCCTCAAAATTTTAAATTCATGACAAAGCATATATTGTGAATATGAATTTAAGCTATAAATATTATTATAATTATTAATTGATAACATATTCAGCGGTAGCCTGTGCTTCCTGTGACGCTACATTCAATTATGTGAGCAAAGTCAGTCTGGCCATGCTGCCGTTATAGAGCATTTCTGTTCCCAAAAAAGTTGGAACTAATGAGAAACGAGCTTCCAGTTCAGCCTGCCTCTCAGAAGGCGGGTAGTACGGTATCTTGGCCAGACTAAGCTCCTGTGAGCTTATCATGGAAGCCAGGCTAATTCAGCGGTAGTAGTAGGTAATGCCGCCCTCTGTGGTCCTTGAATTTAAGAAAATTGGTCCTGGAAAGTCCTTGAAAAGTCCTTGAATTTGATGTTAACCAAGGTGTGGGAACCCTGTATTTACCCAATAAAACTCTTTTGTCATTTATAATGATTTGTCTGTGGGGCTCTATTTTCTTAGCTTGGAAATAAATGAAATAAATAACTTGGGGCAATAGAAATTGTAACATTTTTAAACTAAAAACTAAAATTTAACACGTAAACATATAGCATAGTCTTTTATAAATAGCACTGTATTGTTGAAATATATCAAAGCATAAATATCTCTATTTATTCATTGTTTTGTCTTCATTATGAAAGATCCTGGAGCAGAGATCGCAATAGTGTTGGATGGCTCAGGAAGCATTGATCCTCCTGACTTTGAAAAGGCCAAAGATTTCATAATTAAAGTTATGAAATCTGTATGGTTAAAATGTTTTGATGTAAGTATGACTTTCATATCTCTGAGATGAATTATACAGTTAGGCCCATAAATATTTAGCTTTACTAAAGGGTTAAATAATAATGCAATAAGCCACAAGAGGCTGTCCAAATACTTGGATTTACTTTACATTTAGGCGTTTTATGGCAAAGAAATGTTATATTTAGCAGAATTAAGAATTAAGTGTCTGTTGGTTCAGCCCTAATACACTGCTTAAATTTCTGGTAGAAATTATTTTTTGAACCACAGTATCTCTGCATGTTAATGTAACATTGACGATCTGTGAATCTGAGAATTAAAAAATACTATGAAATAGACACAGGACTTGAAACCATAAGTGTTTATAAAGATTTACAGGCTGGTATCTCTTTTAATATTATCATTTCTCATTAGTGCAATTTTGCAGTTGTACAATATGGAAATATTGTCCAAACAGAGCTCTCATTAAAGGAAAATGACAATGCAACCAAAGCTATTGAAAAGATTGGTGACATACAGCAAATAACGAATGTAACCGTGACTGCTTCAGCCATCAATCATGTTCTGTAAGTAACAGCACACCTGTGACACTGCACTGACACACCGGCACAGTATAAGTAATATTGTTTTTATTTATTGCCATGAATAGCCTTACATAAACAACCAGATTTCTTCATAAACAAATTTAGATAAAGATGGAATATTAAAAACAGAGGTATATTTGTAGAAAAAAATGTTTTGATATTTAAATGGTGCTACAGCATTACCATCTGAAATATTATAAATAAATACTTTCAATAAGATAACAGGATTACTACTATCTAATAGAATTACAGAGTACAAAATACTAGTTAATTCCTCAGTGGCAGTATAGTTTGTTTCTCAGTGAATTTATGATCAGAAAAAGCCATAATAGACATTTTTGCTGTGATAGATGGTGACTATTAAAGAATATTTTGTTTTCAGAGAACATGTTTTTGTCCCGGAGAATGGATCAAACCCCAAAGCTAAGAAATTTATCATCGTGGTGTCGGATGGACGTATATTTATGGACAAAATGGACCTTACAATGGTTTTGCAGAACCCTAAAATGGAAAACATTACCCGCTTTGCAATAGGGGTGAGCCTGGTTTGAGATTGTACTGATATCAGTAAGATATTAAGAGAAAGAATTGGAGAGTGTGATCACTTTTCTCCAATGCAGGTTGGACCTGGAGTGCTGAAAGACCAGAAGGCACTTAAAGAGATGAGAGAGATAGCTTCAGATCCTGATAAAGAGTATTTTTTTGAAGTTGATGATTACACTGCACTGAATACAATTTTGTCACAATTACAGCAAGGCATTTTTGGGATTGAAGGTTTGCAACCATTTTTTATTTGAAATATACAGTATATGATGTTTCTGTTTTAACATTTAAATTTGTGATTTTTTTATAACTATTGCAGGCATGGCAGGAGTAGGATTCCGGTTTGAATTAGCAGAGGCTGGATTCAGCTCTCACATAGCCCTGGATGTGAGTGCCACGCTAAGCATGACATGATGCAATGCTGTGAGATTTAGTTGCTACAATTAGTGGGAGTCTTACTTGTCCACCCATACTTATGTCGTTTCATTATATTATTGCAGAAATCCCTACTTTTTGGTGCTGTGGGTGCCTTTGACTGGAGTGGCGGAATGATTGTGAAAAATTTAGAAACCGACAAAATAGCATTTCTTAACATAACAGACAACGAATCACAAATTCCCAAGACAACTGGAAAGGAACACAGGTTTTCATATTTGGGTAAGAGTTTTGCAGCATTGCTGAGATTGAGATCTCCAGGATCCCTTGAATAAGGCGCTGATCCTCATTCATGTTGTTTGAAGGTTATACGGTGACATCTGCACAGAGTTCTGGCCATACTCTCTACATCTCTGGGGCACCAAGGTACAATCTGACAGGAGGTGTGGTTGTTTTCAGTGGAGAGACACATGAGGTGCAACAGGTACTGACAGGAGATCAGGTATGTAAAATTTGTAAAGAGTTTATTTGTTTCAGTGCATCAGTGCAAGGATTTAGTTGTGCACGTGTGCCTTGTATGCTTTGTGTATGCATTTTTAATTGTGCATTTGTTTTTGCAATATTGATACGCTCTTATTATACTGTAGGTGGGCTCTTATTTTGGGTCTGTGATCTGTGCCTTAAACCTTCACAAATCCATGGATCAGGAAATGCACTATTTATTAGTTGGAGCACCATACTTTCACAGAAAGGGAGAAGAGGGAAAGGTTTTTGTGTACAAATTGCACCAGGTAAGAAAACGGTTGTGTGTTTGATGCCAAGGAATTTTTGCCTGGATTTCTTGCCTGAGTCTAAATGTTTTTTTTTTTAAATAATGTCCAGGATATAAATGGCCTTCAGATACAAACACATGCAATGATGGGTCTTGGACTAATGTCATGTTAATGGTAATGATGCCAATGTCTTTTGTCGTCTTCAACAGCAAAAATTTCAAAAGCTGGACTGGGAGTGGTCGGGAGAGGCCAAGTTTGCTTTTGCTAGGTTTGGGTCTGCCATTGCAAACATTGGAGACATCGATGGGAATGGCTACAATGATGTGGCTATTGGAGCTCCTCTAGAAGAGAGTAATGGAGAGGCATCTGGGAGTATCTACATTTACAACGCATTCAGTGGTGGCCTCCATCAGGACCACTCACAAGTAATCAGAATGTTGTACTGTTTTACTTTTATCTTCTGCTTAGAGGAACAATTCAAAGTGTTATAGCCATTCAAACAGTACTGTTGTCTTATCAAACAATTTAATTCTCCTTTCTGAGGTGGTCATTAATTTAGTAAACTCAAAGATGGTTTACGATTGAGTTCTATAGCCTCCGCCTCACCATTCATATCGTATAACTGTTACTTTACGTAATATCTTACATAGTATATACGATGGTGCTAAGTTATATGCCCGTGGACTTCTTTAGTTGCATACAACTTTGCACCTTGGTTAGTAGTACTCAAAATATTCTGACTGTTATTCAAATCAGCATGATTTGGTTTGATGCTTTTCTTCTCTTTCTAGAGAATTTCAGCTGCAGAAATGGGGATGAAATTGAAGTACTTTGGCCAATCTGTGAGCCCTATGGCAGAAGCTAAAATGAACAGGAGACAGGAATATATCAGTGTTGGCAGTGAAGGAAATGTCACTGTCTTGAAGTATGTGCTCAGAAAAAACTAGGCCCATATGTATATAATATGCAATATATTGGTCCAATAATGATATGCAGATCTCAGAGGCAGATAAAAAAAAGTTTAAGGTCAAGATAAAAAAAATCAATATCCATTATAAAACGCAAAATGCTGTAATGCAAGTGTTTTTTTTTCTTCATTAGAAGTCTGTAATTGCTAAAACTGTAAAATTCATCTATAAAATCATTTCCTCTTCCAACAGGACACTTCCTGTGATTTTCATCAGTCCTCAATTCTCCACAGTTCCTCCAACAATTAGCCAATCTTACCAGACTGACCTTCTTTCCACAAGATTAGTGATTAAACTCAAAATCTGTTTAAATTTAGGTAGAGCACTCCATGACGGTAAGAAAATAGGTACTCCATAATCAATTCAAAGGTCTTGCACACATGATGTATCTGTTCAAAATAATTATGTCCTTTTATGTCGTCCTTATTATGTTAATTATGTTTCTTTTTATTTATGAAGTCTCCAGTGTTGATATCCAATACAACATTAACTTGGATGTCGGTCAAGCCAAGCCACGTGTTGCCTTTCTTCAGAAAACGGCAGGACAAGGCATCTTGAAACTGACTAAGGATAATGAGTGTATTCCCTCAATTGACTTGGAGTTCTGGGTATGCCTTATCAACAACTCTACTTCTTTTTTTATCCATATGAAAAAGCCTGAAACAGACATATTATGTTGATCATTTTAGTTCAGAGGAAACATTCAAATCTTTAGCCACAAACAGCTACCAGGAGAAACTGAGTGTCTTGGTTAGCTTTTTCGGTTTAACTTTTTCATCCTGTTTTTTGGCAAGAAAACCTTATCATACAAATCTTTTCATGTTTATCCATTTTACTTGAAAATACCATGTTATGCAGTCCCAGTAAAACATGATTTTTAATCTTTCACAAAGGGCTGCTCTGACTGTTTTTCACCGATTCAAGTAAAGTTGAAGTTTAACCTGCCTTCAGACTCAAAGACAGAACTTCCTTATATTCTTGACGCATTTACTCCTGCCGAGATATCAGGAAAGGTAAATTTGACATTTTGCTTTTGTGATACTTAAATAATCAATTTCTTGATCCAGAATGAATATCAAAAAGTGCTTGTACATAAATTGTGGTTCATGTGCAAACTAGATTCCATTTGAGAAAGAGTGTAAAGATGGACCATGTCAAGCAATCATAAGCCTGTCAGATTCACACCCCATGTTAGTATGCTGATTTAAGGTTTTTCACAACATTCCTATTTTATTTTTTAAATCTTAAAATTCTCAAATTGACTGAAGAATATGATTGTTTCATGATTACAGTACTGACAAAATCATTGTTGGAGCCACTGAAGACTTCAGCATACATTTTAAACTCAGGAATACTGGATATAATTCCCATAAGACAACACTAACTTTGACTTATCCCAACATGTTTCTCTTCAAATCAACGGTAACAAAAATATTATGTATCAACAGTAACAAAAACATTCTTTCATTATTTTTAAGATGGGGATTTTAAAGACCCTACTCTAATCACGGATTTTGATGTATTACAGAAAGAAAGACTTTTCTGTGAAAATGACGTCAGAGAGAGGTTTTCTGAGCTGAAGTGTAAAATTAATCACCCAACTTTCAAGACATCATCACAGGTTCTTTGTTCATATGTTTCAATAATGTGATTTTAAAATGATCATCTTAAAACTAATGACTCTAAATGTCATTTTAATTATCAGGCAGATGTGTCCATAATTTGGCAGCCAGATGGAACAAAATCAGATGGAGAGACTGGTATAAGGGCCATCATAGCAAAGTTTGTATCATTTCACAAAATTGTAATTTTAGTTAGTTAGTCTTGCCTTCATTACTCATAATATAAATACTCATATTTTCCCCTCATGATTACAGTGAAAATAATGGCACACAGATCCTGGATCAGAGGAATTTCACATTTCACACAAAGTATGGACTAAAAGTTGGACTTGAGGGGTAAGTGTAATGGGAAAGACTGTTCTTGTAATCAGTGTATCCAGCGATCAGTTTTAAATATCTGTTGATATCTGATATTGTACCTGCTTACAGAACAGCTGAACCCAGTTTACTGAAAAATGAGGAGAAGGATGAGACTAAGCAATTGAAAATCAAATTCACGGTATATTAATAGAATTATAACTTATTTTATTATCTATTGAGCCTTACAATAGCATCTGACACTGATTTCCATTACAGCCTGAAGGTGAGAACAAACACAGTGCGATTTTGAATATTACCATCACTGTAAAACTGGAAAGAACTCACACCAAAGTGTTTTTCAAAAGCATTTTCCCACAGGTATGATAACACACAGTTGTTTGTTACGAGATAATGTTACTACCATTAAAATGATCAGGGAAAATAGCTGTAACTCTGTACGTATTTTTCAGACTAAATGCACTACCCAATGCAAGGATGAAATTAAGGTAAGAATTTAAAGATGTTTCTGAAACTAACAAACTGTAGAATGACATGGCTTTAAATTAACTGAGGACATGGGCTTAAATGTGTGCTTCTTCCCTAGGGAGAGTGCCAAATGCACTGTATTCAAACAGACCTCAAAGAGATCTCCATTAACATGACTGTGGACATCCATGAAACACAGGTTAGAGTTTAAATAGATTGTCCATGGTCGAACAATGGCTACATTTCATTGTGCCTTGTTAATTACCCCTCTAAAAATGCATGGAGCTGTATCCAAACGTTTACAGTAGTACAAATAGAGTCTGCTGTCCTGAAACAAGGCAAAGATTTGTAACATTAGAAATTATTAAATATAATACTTGCCTGTATTGCCTGGCTTGTACTCTCTGCTGATAATGACCGTACTGTGTCAATGTGGCTTTGACATTAAGGGCAGGGTAATGGGTATGGTCTGCCAAGTCACATGTAATTATTTATGTATTTATAAAGTATTTATGTAATCATAAGTAAAAAATGTTTTACCTGAAATAGGTGGACGATGAAAAGATAATGATCAAAGCAGAGCTGGGCTTTGACCAAAACACTTTTGCTGCACTGAACAAAGATCAATTAAAGAAGGAGGCAAGTAACAGCTCAGTTCCTTCAAATTCAGTAAAAGCTGTTGTGTCCCAAAAAATATCAGTGACCTTGACCCCCTCCTCTCTCGTAAAGGTGGTGGTTACAATACGGAAACTGACCATTGTCAAATCCATGCCAGCAATCATTGGGGGATCCATTGGAGGTTTTGTGTTCTTGGCAATTATTGTTGTCATTCTTATTAAGGTAAGCACACACTCAGAGCTTTGACATAACCTGCTACTATATTTTCACATAGCCTATATGAAATTTCATCGACTTCTGTACTCCCTTTTATTTAGTGTGGGTTTTTCAAAAGGCGTCATCAAGTGGATCAGAACTCTGGAAGTCTGTAAAATGTACCATTTTAAATTTTCTTTTAAATATGAATGTTTATTAAAAATGTTTTTAAATCAGGCCTTCGTGAGCCAATTGTATGTCTGACAAAAGTATTACTATACCTATCACAGATTTAAATCTATCTCTATTGGGGGCAGCCGTGGCCCACTGGTTAGCGCTTTGGACCAGTGACTGAAGGGTTGCCGGTTCAAACCCCGACCAGTGGAAAGCGGCTGAAGAGCAAGGCACCTAACCCCTCACTGCTCCCCGAGCGCCGCTGTTGTGCAGGCAGCTCACTGCGCTGGGATTAGTGTGTGCTTCACTTCACTTCACACTGTGTGCTGAGTGTGTTTCACTAATTCACGGATTGGGATAAATGCAGAGACTGAATTTCCCTCACGGGATCAAAAGAGTATAGTTCTTCTTCTTCTTCTTCTTCTTCTTCTTCTTCTTCTATTATATGTATCTACCATTGCTATATTTTTTTTTCTGAAAATGACATGTAATTAGCTTATCAACTGATGATTGTATAAGTATAGTAAAGTTCTCAGGTCACTAGATAAGATACTTCTAAAAGCTGTATTAAAATGGATAACTGTTCATATAAGATTATCTCCACGTTACCATGCAACCTGAAAATAAAAAATTGAGAAATAAACCAACCCCTCTGCTAGTAGTCATGACTAGCCTCTTATTGCAGCTAATTAATCTAATTAAAATTCTAATTAAAATTAATCTAATTGAAAATCCTTCACTTGGGCCTTCAGAACATTTGCTAGTTCTGGATAATCTCCTACTGGGTCAACTCTCCATCAACAATACAAAGTCACTATCAAGCCTCAAGTGCTTCTGGAATGCTGGAATAAATACTCATCTGTTTAGCCTTCCCTACCTAAAAGGACAATTGCATAGGTCTTTCTTAAGTTCCCTTTCTAAGAATGTGTTTTGACATAACTCAGACCTATTCAATTGGCTGCCCGAGGGTCACATGCGGCCCGGATGAGTAAAACCCCATTCATGACCCTCCAGAACGTAATTTAAGTCTTTTACAGAATATCAGAAACAGATCTAACCTTGGTTAGGTAGTTACTTTGCCTCCCTCTCCACCCCAACTAATTTTAGAGTTATATAATACATATAAATCGTTGATCAACTTCCAGAGAGGCCAATCCCAATACCTGCCACTGACCATCAAGGGTGCTGCTGTGGAAAGAGTGAGCAGCACCAAATTCCTGGAGTTGCACATCTGTGAGGACCTCACCTGGACCACCAACACTGCATCACATGCAAAGAAAGCTCAGCAGCGCCTCTACTTCCTGCGTAAACTCAAACGAGCAAGTGCCTCACCCCCCATCATCACCTACAGAGGAACCATTGAGAGCACCCTCTCTAGCTGCATTACTGTGTCGGGCGGAAGCTGCACTGACTGTAACAGGAAAGCCCTGCAACGCATAGTGAACACAGCTGAGAGGATCATAGCCGCACCACCCAGACCCGGTGACTCTTCACAAATAAAAACAGTAATATTTACAGCTGTGTGTAGATGTCCCAGACCAGGAGACTTTTCACAACAGCACATACTGCTACTATGGGTTAGGTCCGGATATATTCCTGCTGTACATGTACACTTGTTTTGTCTGTCCTGTCTTGTCTGTCTACTGCATCTCTAGTGGGAAGAATAGTGATTAGAGTATATTTTTAGATATATATTTTTAGATCAGAAGTATATTTTTTGTCAGAACATAGTCTATGTTGTTTCTATGCACTTTTACAGTTTGTTCTGTCCTGTATTGTCTGTCAAATTTACGCAAGGGACAGTGAGAAACGTAATTTTGATTCCTTTGTATGTCTAGTACATGTAAAGAAATTGACAATAAAACTGACTTGACTTGATAATCTCAATCTTTTGAGTATTCAATGTTGTCAATTTGAAGGGTAAAAAAATAAAAATAGTTTTATAATTAGTTTGTGCCGATTTGAAAAGTGTCATTGCCACTTGTTAATGACTTCTGAAAATGTGCGTCCCAACTTAAGATCTTGGTTTTGAAATGTGGACCAAATTAAACTTTAATTGAATAGCCCTGGTATATGCAGCAATGTGTAGTGGTCATATTTTGTACTGCTTGTGGAGCATCTAGGCTGGCTTGAGTTTGTGAGAATAAATTAATCTCATCTGTAGGTGGCACTAAAGAAATATTGAATGCTGTAATTTGCCCTCAATGGGAGCCTGTGCTGCTGCTCAAATTCCCTTGATGAATATTGGTGTCTCTGCAAATAAAGAGACAAGAGTAATAAAGTAAATATATAAGTATATTAGTCTATGTTACTTGAGTTCAAATTCAAGCATTCTACCTCAACTGTCTCTTGAGAAGGCTATGAGTGCTAAGAGGTCGTATCCTTGACATGTGACGCCCCCTTTTATGGAACTCGTTTCATTTCAATCTAAGTTTAGCACTTGGCCAGTCAAATCTGTTGCTGTGGTTTACTGCTGAACTGCAAAAACTTACAGGTCAAACAATATGATTAGCTAAGTCATATTTTCACTAATGCAAAATACTTAGACGGCTACTGAACATACGTACATTTATTATGAATCGACAAATGTGATCAGCCTTGATGCTTTGGCAAAAACCTAACAGCACAATCTGACAGCATAACGTTACCTGAGTAAAGCTCGCGAGATTAAACGAGGGGATAAGTTGAGGAAATATGGCGACGTCTAATTTGTTAAAGGTAGGAGGCACTTCAATTCAATGTTCCCAATATTTTGTTTTATGACTCCTACTGATTATGCTTTGTTGTACAGCTACAAATTGAGAATATTTTGTATTTAACTCGCAACGCGCGCGAGAGACGACATTTTCTGTTCCTTTTGCTCTTATTCAGACAGTAAAACATAAATCTCTTAGCCTGCTAGCTGGCTAACAAGGTAGTGCCGAAAGCTAACATTTGCTGGCTAGTTCGTTCGTTAGGCACAAAGCTAGCTTTTTAGCTAGCTGTTTAGTGTAGAATAACGTTGGTCAACCTAAACACTCACCAATATTGATATAGGAGGAAGAAACCATGAGAAAAGTGCAGCATATATTGTTATTTGAGAAATATTGTCGTCCTTCACCAATGCCATTTTAGAACCACCTCAGAGTTCATAAATGCAACACTTAGCTTGCTAACGTTAATGCTGGATTCGCAGCTGATTTTCGATATGTATGTTGTATGTAAAATTGAAACGAATTGATTTCCTTTAGATTGAACTTATTTCTCCCTCCGTAGTACCCAAAAATCGATTGGCAAAGCTCCAAGCTGTCTTAAAGGAAAGGCATCTTGACTTGCTTATGTCTACCCTGTGCTGTTGAAATATCCATACGTGTCAAAATTTATCTTATTTAAAGTATACACTTTTGAATGGCACGCGTACTCTAAAAGTTGAGTTAAGTTGTGTAACAAATTTACGGTGTAATCAAAAACGAATGTACCTAATGACCGTGGAGCTTAAAGTAATGCATCTGACATTTGCATCTGTTTCTCCATGCTTTATTGAACAGTTCCAATAACTGTATATTTCCTTCGCTCTAAAACATTAGTTTCCACCATATACTTCAGCTTTTAATGTTTCTTTATTAAAAAGTTAAGTTTACAGTCTCTCTTTTTTGTTGTTGAGCAAAACTTGGTTGAGTTCTGTAGAATGCTTACTTTCTTGGTCTGTCAAGTCAGTCATGTGTCTATTTTACCCCCCAGAACAAAGGGTCCCTCCAGTTTGAGGACAAATGGGATCTGATGCGGCCAATTGTCCTGAAGCTGCTTCGTCAAGAGTCTGTGACCAAGCAGCAGTGGTTCGACCTCTTCTCGTAAGGCCAATGTCAATTTTCAAACTTGACACTGTATGAAGTAATGATATCAGTTTTATTTGATACTTTGATACACTTTTCACCCTTTTACAGAGATGTCCATGCAGTATGCCTGTGGGATGATAAAGGGCCTGCAAAAATCCACCAGGCACTAAAAGAGGACATCTTAGATTTTATCAAGCAAGCTCAGGCTGTGAGTTAAATATGTTGCTTTGGTTGTCCAATTGTCTCCCATTTTATTGCATACAGTGTCTTGATTTTGTTCCATAGCTCATAGTTGCAGGTGGCTACAAATATATACTCCATGCATTGAATTAATGTCACCTCTTTCCACTTTGCTGCGAATGTCCAGCGAGTGCTCAGCCATCAGGATGACACTGCTCTACTCAAGGCCTACATTGTGGAGTGGCGGAAGTTCTTCACGCAGTGTGACATCCTGCCCAAGCCTTTTTGCCAGCTGGAGATTACACTGATGGGCAAACAAGGCAGCAACAAGAAATCAAATGTGGAGGACAGTATAGTGAGGAAGGTGAGGACTAGACCTGCCAGTTCACTGCACTAGTGAGGACAAGGCTTATGCTGTAAAAGCATGGATCATAATTTTGCTAGGTCACTAGAAGATTAATCATGTCTGGTCTTGTCCAAAGCTCATGTTGGATACCTGGAATGAATCCATCTTCTCGAACATCAAGAATCGCTTGCAGGACAGTGCCATGAAACTGGTCCATGCAGAGAGGCTAGGCGAGGCCTTTGACTCACAGCTGGTCATCGGGGTGCGGGAGTCATATGGTGAGAAATCGCGCTGCTTTACCAGCACAGAGTGAATGCATTTCTGTAAACCCTATTGTTGTGCTGTAGGATAGGCTTGAATAAATAATTTGAAGTTTGTTTCTATCCCTTATGTCTTGAAGATGTTTTTTTTATAGTTAGTGGTGTAAGAGGTCTACAGTAGATACTGGTGTAAATATTTTTTGTCTTAACTTGTCATTAAAGAATTTTGTCTGTGTTCCCTCCCCCTCCCTTAGTGAACCTTTGTTCCAACCCTGATGACAAACTACAGATCTACAGGGACAACTTTGAAAAGGCGTACCTGGACTCCACAGAGAGATTCTACAGGACACAGGCGCCCTCTTACCTGCAGCAGAATGGCGTGCAGAACTACATGAAATATGTAGGCATGGCTTGAATAAAGGATCTAAGGTTTTAGAGTTCCCTTATTCGTGTGGTGATGTGACGCCAGCATCATCTGGCTCTACATCTCACCACACTGCTGTTTGTTTCTTGGACAAAATTGTGTTGGTGTATCGGTTGATGTGTTGGTGTGCATGTGTTGTTGGATATCCAGTGGTTGGACTGCCTGAATCCAGAGGTTGAACTGGATAAAAGATTTAAACCTTCCAAAGACTGAACTGGCCAATCTCAGCTTGGAATGAAGTAAATTCATTGCAGTTTTATGTTTTCTGGATACAATATCTGGCCAAAGCATCCCTTTCCTAGTGAACAGTTGCTGTTGTTGTCATGCTCATCATGATGTACGCATGATGTATGATGTACGTACGCACCCCACCGGGTCCTATAGCTCCTGATTCACATCAAAGACTCATGCACTAGCCTAACAAGTTCTTCTCCTTTGAACCCCACAGTATGTCCCTACATGAGTGTTTGTGCTATAGTGGTGTAAAATCAGTTCACGAGCCCCATCATGTTTAGGTGGGGAACACACACAGACGCTGTATTTTTGAGTTTCATTGTCGAGCCTCTGCATATCTTGTTTAAGGATGCATTTTTAGTTGCAATCTTGTACCAAACAAAAGTCAGTTTAGTTGTATATGTTCTGCTTTACAGGCAGATGCTAAACTGAGGGAAGAGGAGAAGCGTGCTCTTCGGTATTTGGAGACGCGGCGAGAATGTAACTCTGTCCAAGCAGTGAGTGTTTATGCTGTTTTAGTCCAGTGTTTAATCTTGAGTCAACTATTAACATTTTTATTATGTAAGGTTAATCTAGACATATGTAACAATAGACTTTCATCTAAAAAGACATCTCTGTATGTGAATCTCACCCTTACATTTTATCTCTCTCGCAAACTGATAGTTGAAGCATTTATCGCAGCCACTACTCCCTTATGGGCAGTTAGTATAATTGCTTCACCAGAAGTTCAGTATTATCTAGTTGTCAAAATGCACAATGTCTAGTAATGCTTAATCTCTTGCAGCTTATGGAATGTTGTGTGAATGCTCTTGTGACGTCCTTCAAAGAAACCATTCTGGCAGAATGTCCTGGCATGATCAAACGCAATGAAACTGACAGTGAGTGAGGCCGTACTGAAGGCTTTGTATAGTTCATTACCGTTCCCAAATCGTTTGGGTTTGTAGTCAGACGCGTATGGTTTCTGAATAGCATGGTTTGTGCTTGTTCCTCAGAGCTGCACCTGATGTTCTCACTGATGGACAAAGTGCCCAGTGGGATTGAGCCTATGCTTAAGGACCTTGAGGAGCACATCATCAATGCTGGACTAGCAGACATGGTCGCTGCAGCTGAGACTATCACTACTGTGAGTATGCCTGGGGTGGCCTGTACCACAGGTAGCCGACCTGTATGTGAAAATAGCTGCAGAGTTAAGGACACACGTGTCCAATTGCCCATCAAGACCTGGGTGCCAATCCAACCTTTGGTCATTTCTCTCTCCAATCTACATTGTCACTGTTCACTCTCAATGAAATATGAAGTTCTAAAGAAATAGAAAAACTTTAAGTATTTTATATAGAATTAAACATGGTGCTTTCTTGGGTACGCATTAGTCAAATTACTGACTAATGACTACTGAAGTGTTAGTTTAGCTTATTGTTGTGCGCAGTGTGGTGTTATGGTGTACATATGAGCAAATGTCAGATTAATTTGCTGACAAAGAAGATTTTTGTTGGCATGCTAGATGTACCATATTGTGCTTGCTTTGTGTTTTTAACATTGCTTTTCAATGTTGCTTTTTCTTTCCATCCAGGACTCTGAGAAGTATGTGGAACAGCTTCTCACTCTTTTTAACCGCTTCAGCAAATTAGTGAAGGAGGCCTTTCAGGATGACCCGAGGTTCTTGACAGCCAGAGACAAAGTACGTTCAAAATAACCATGCATTTGATTCTGGTTTGGGTTGCATTAACTCTTGCCTTATTTTAAGATTAAATTATTATATTTTACATGTCTACAAACCAAATTGTATGGTTTTATGTAGTAATTACCGACAATTACCTCCAATATCTCATCAGTAACCTGGCCTAAATAAATTAATAAATTTCTCTCTGCCTTGTGATAATGGTGTAAATGTGCTTGTTTCAGGCATACAAGGCAGTGGTTAACGATGCCACAATATTTAAGCTGGAATTGCCAACAAAACAGAAGGGGTGAGTCATTTAAACCGGCACTAAGCAACATTCTGTTTTTCTCTCTCACTAGCTCCCTCTAAAGCCCGCTGTATTGCATTGTATTGCACTGCTTTCTATTGGAGGCAGTCTGCGCTGCTGAACATTGCAAGTGCTGTATCTACCGCTATTGGCCACGGTGGCGCATTCTACACTGTTCGTTCGCCGTGTAATGACTAATTTTAGCATCCTAAACAGTATGAAACGGATTAATTAAATAAAAAATGTTGCATAGTGGGCCTTTAAGACAAGGTCAATAATATTGATTGTGTGCTTGTTTACTTGAAATGGTGTACAAGTGATTTAAAACTGAGTCATGTATTTTTTTGTTGTTGTTGTACACAACTCCTATTTTTGTTTTAGTATTCACTAAAAATAACCATGGCTGACATGATTGTGTGTGTTTGTGCCTGCCTGTGCTCCTGTCCAGGGTGGGCTTGAAAACCCAGCCCGAGTCCAAGTGTCCAGAGCTGCTGGCCAACTACTGTGACATGCTGCTGAGAAAGACTCCACTTAGCAAGAAACTCACCTCAGAGGAGATTGAACTAAAACTAAAGGAAGTGGTAAGATCCCTTCTGTGCTTTTTCCCCACACTTTTTCTGAGTTTGTGGAGAATATGAATACTTAATCATTCATCGTTACGTCTATCATTTTTCTTTCAAAGTTGTTGGTGTTGAAGTACGTCCAGAATAAGGATGTCTTCATGCGGTATCATAAGGCCCATTTAACAAGGCGTCTGATCCTGGACATTTCAGCAGATAGTGAGATAGAGGAGAACATGGTGGAGTGGCTCAGGGTAAGCAGGAGGATGGGGTTCTGTGCTGTTTATTCTGCATGGCAGCCTTCCTGTTTGCAAGGTTCATGGGGTCTGAAATGTCTGAAATTGTACTGATCTGTCTGCAGGAAGTAGGTATGCCTGCAGACTATGTAAACAAGCTTGCCAGAATGTTCCAGGACATAAAGGTATCGGAGGATCTCAACCAAGTGTTCAAGGAGATGCATAAACACAACAAATTAGCATTACCAGGTGAGACCTCCTTGGAAGGCAGTGACATTTAGCCATGATGATGGTGGAAATGTTTCTGTGTTTTTCCAAGCCAACACCATTTTAATGTCAGAATCAGTGGTGGAAGTACTGGAGCTTTATTCTTAAGTAAAAGTACAAATAATCAGCAAAATATATCCAGTACTGATGTTAATGTAGAACTTCCACATCAATAATCCTACTTAAGTAAAATGAATAAGTACTTGCTTAATGTAAACAGTAAAATATCTGGTGTAATATTGTTGTCTTTTAATGGTCTGTAGTCCGATAAAAATGGGAATGCAAATAACTAAAACTACCTTTTGAAAGACTTAACACAAAATGGCAGCTAAACCTGATCCAGATTTTTTTTAATAATGAGACTAGAAAATAAAACATGAAAAGGGTAAAACACCAAAAAAGGACCCATGACAAAATTATTTTATTCTGAATGTATCCTGGTTTTGCATATCAGTGATACCCAGTACCGATCCAATATTTAGGCCACACCAATAAAATTGGTTCTCGGATTTTTTCAGGAAAAATATGGAGCGAAATATCGAGCAAAATAAAAAAATGTTCTGAAGGTAAATTAGCGCATTCACAGTTAATGTTCATTAAAGACATTTACTCATGTGATTAGGAAAAACTAAATGTGGCCTAATTTATAAACTTAACTTTCACACCTCACAGCACACTTTTTGTCATGCACAAAAATTCATAATTCTGCCATTCTATGTTATGTAAAGGTTTGACGGTTTGTCATTTATTTAAGAGTCTGTGAATCTAAGCACCAAGCAGGCTGGCTGTGGAATTGAGGTATGACATATAATGTAGACTACCTCTATAACCTACGTTCTAACTCATTTTGTCACAGTTCATCACAGGGCATTAGAACATCAAAATTGCATTGATTCACCAGATAGCAATTAGATAGTGAGTAAAACTCAGTGATCAGCGCAACGGAGATGAATATTCATCAACGTGCAGTCACGTGAATCTAGAAAAAAGACAATTTATTTTTTTGCATGAGAAACAGAAGCGCGCGCGAGGATGTGAGTGTGTAGGCACATGCTGTTCATTTATTTATTGATTGATTTTGATGGCGAAACACTTTGAATAGGGTTTTTTTTGCCTCTCAATCAATGAAATATCAAACTCACCTCCACAGAGTTGCACAAGCAGACTGCGCTCTCGGCACCGTGAGTACAACTGCGCAAAGTTCTCATCCTCTTTAATTTCAATGCACTTGTCAAATGTTTTTCTCTTCTGATCAAATATTCTAATAATTGCAAACATTGGCCTAGTGGAATCCCGTTCCACTGGCATCTTTCCTCATGTCTCTTTTCTCTTGCGCTCTGAAGTGAAAGGCGCGATTTGGTTTTCGACGTCACATGAACGCAGCATGCAGTTTTTTTCAGTATTATAGCTATCAGCCATGGTGTTTTTTATGTTTGTGTGAGTTCTAATTCAATTTTATTTTTATTTCATTTTGCGTTTTTTTCAAGCGGCGAATCCGAGAACCAACTAATTTTATTGGTGTGGCCTTATCATTAAATTAATGCAATATACAATGTAGTGAAGTAAAAGTATTCATAATTATTTTTCACATGTAAAGTGCACATACATGAAAACATATGTAGACACACAAACAACATATTTGTGCTTTGTTACATTCCCCCATTGTTCAGAAAATACCTTTTTTGGTATTCCAAGACAGAACGGTGTATTTGGCATTCTAATTTTCAGGCTAGAGTATGGTTGGATTTTCTTGCATTTAAATGCCTTTTTTTTTCTTTTTGTTTTTTTTTCCCCCTCTCTCTCTTCTGATTGATAGCGGACTCTGTCAACATCAAAATCCTGAACGCAGGTGCGTGGTCACGCAGCTCGGAGAAGGTGTTCGTGTCTCTGCCAACAGAGCTGGAGGATTTAATCCCTGAAGTGGAGGAGTTCTACAAGAAGAACCACAGCGGCAGAAAACTGCACTGGCACCACCTCATGTCCAATGGAATTGTAAGTGTTCCATCTGGAAGCTTACTGAAGAAAACTATTAAAATGAGAAAAATTCATGAAAACGTATAGTTATTTGCAAGTTATTGTAGTCAATACATGTTCAATAAGATTTCACTGCTCATAGCAGTGTTCCATTCCCAAATGTCTGTACCCATCAGATCACTTTCAAGAATGAAGTGGGGCAGTATGACCTGGAGGTCACGACTTTTCAACTGGCTGTTCTGTTTGCCTGGAACCAAAGACCCCGAGAGAAGATCAGCTTCGAGAACCTGAAACTGGCCACAGAGCTTCCGGATGCGGAGCTCAGGCGGACGCTGTGGGTAAGAATCTGCAGGAAGTTCAACTGAGATTCCCTAAATATTACACTGGGGCTTGGTTTATACTTCTAGATTGTTCTCTTATCTAGCCAAGTTGATTTATAATAAATGAAAGCATATAGAAAATGTATAACCAACCAACAAGTTATAGCCGCCTGAATGACCTATGAATAGGCTGTATATTGTTATTATCTGAGTGTTGTGGTTAGCTGTTGTCTAGCTCCTATTGTTTCTCTGCTCTGTGTCTTTGCAGTCTCTTGTTGCCTTTCCAAAGCTGAAACGTCAAGTCCTGTCCTATGAACCTCAAGTTGGCTCACCCAAAGACTTCACTGACAGCACACTGTTCTTCGTCAACCAGGAGTTCTCTTTGATGTAGGCATTTACTTGATATGGCTACGACGACCTGCAACCTAATTTGCCCTGCCAAAGTTTAAATATGAAATTATGAATTTATTTATTTATTTATATATAATTTTTTTGTCCTAGCAGCGTATATTGATGTTTCAGTCTTGTTTGTTTGCCTGGGCAGGAGAGTTCGTAGCCTACAGTATAGCTATACACTTTAAAGCTTTATGTGTGTTAACTGCATTATGCAATTGAAGTTAAAAAAAAAATAATAATAATAATAATAATTTGCATAGTCACATTTACTGGGTCTCTAACTGTAGATGTTGTGCTGGCAGCATTATGTTTTATCACTCAGCAGGTCGAAACACATCACTTGATTAGCTTAAGCTCGTTTTTAGTAGCATTGCACAATAATTACAGAACTGATGAAAACATACACCTAAGTCCTTAGACACCTGTTGCAGTTATATAAGATTATGCAAAGTGGTGATTACAGACTTAGACACCAACACTGTTAAACATCACATACCATTGCCTCGGTCAAGAAGGAGTAGAAGTAAGGTAGTTTATCATTTAAAGGTAAGGTATGTTTGAGAGGTCCTCATTAAGACTTGGCTTAACATTAACAACTACTTGATTGACGTGCTTAATTAACACTGGTGAACCCAGCCTGGGGGAAATCTTGGTGTGAGAAATCAGGCTGAAGAGTGTTAAAGGCCCACTTTGCAACATTTTTCATTTAATTAATCTGTTTCATACTGTTTAGGATTATAAAATGAGTCATTACACGGCGAAAAAACGGTGTAGAATGCGCCACCGTGGCCTATAGCGGTAGATACAGCACTTGCAATGTTCAGCAGCGCGGACCGCCTGCAATAGAATGCAGTGCAATACAATGCGATACAGCGGTCTTTAGAGGGAGCTTATGAGAGAAAAAAAACCAGAACGTTGCTTAGCCCTTCTTTTAAAGCTGTAGTCTCATCCCACAGAAAAAACTCCAAGGTTCAGAAGAGGGGAAAAATCAACTTAATTGGCCGTCTTCAGCTGACCACGGAGCGGATGAGAGAAGAGGAGAACGAAGGCATCGTTCAACTGAGAATATTAAGGACACAGGTAAGCAGAGTAATGGTGGGCCTTATCTACAGGCTTATTTTAAATGTGTTGTTGTGAAGTGTCATCAATGCTTCATTCCCCCTTGTCTTTGTGGCCGACAGGAAGCCATCATCCAGATCATGAAGATGCGCAAGAAGATCACCAATGCCCAGCTGCAGACAGAGCTGGTGGAGATCCTGAAGAACATGTTCCTGCCACAGAAGAAGATGATCAAGGAGCAAATCGAGTGGCTCATCGAACATAAATACATCAAGCGGGACGAGTCGGACATTAATACTTTCATTTACATGGCGTAGCGGAAACATATCTGCAGACACTAAGGAGATTGATAACGACGAAGACGATGATGATGATGACTATGATGAGAATGAGAAGGATATGGTCAGTGGGGGGGGAGGGTTTGTCTTTAGTAGGAGTGGGATGCCTTCTGGACCCTGTGCTAGTTGCCGGCTCCCTCGTCTGCACACAAAAAAACAGGCTGGTTTAAAGATCAAGAGTCACATTCATTATAGCCAGAAGTAAAAAAAAAAAAAATAACAACAAAACAATCCCTGCCTTATGTTCAATTTTAACAAGAAAAATGAACCTGGGGATAAATGTTTAAAGAAAATACACGAGTGATAAAAAATAGTAACTAATTTTCTTTTTTTTTGCCAATGGGTAGACAGAATGCATGGTGGCCAGTTTGCCGTTTGTGTGTCTACATCTTCAGCATGCTGTCCCGTGGGAGCCCTTCCCGTTCATCGCAGGACTCGTCTGTGCAGTGTTTTGAACAAGCGCCCCCTGTCTCCCCATCCACCGCTGGCAGCTCCAATTTTACACCCCTGCCCCCCCCCCTCCCCCCCACACCACCCCACCCCACCCCACCCCTGCTGCCACCTATCCGAGTGTGTCTTTTTGTCGCCCTGCCACACCACCATCGGCCCCAGCAAGCGTCCCAACACAAGCGGCACTGAGGAAGAAGAGGAGGAGTAAGTGTAGCCACCCCATCTGCTTTCCACTCACTTGAAGATGTTGTGGAGAAGAGCAGCCCATCAACCTCTAATGTCACTCTGTTCCCGGAAACAAAAAGAAAATAAAAAATGAACAGAAAGCGACGTAGATGAAAGCATCAGCACTTTTCACTTGCTCACAGTATGTCTGCATGGCTTTCTTTGGTTTGTTTGTTTATGTAAGTTTGAATGTCTGTCCGTCAGTTTCATCCCATGCTTTTTTTTTTGTTTGTTTTTGGAAGAGTGGTTTGTTTGTGTGAGTTCATCTTTTTGGTTGTTTGATTTTTTTGCCAATACTTGATTGGTTAGCTGTGGGTGGGAAGTGCTTTAACCATTCTGGCATACATCACTGAGGATATGCTGCCCAGTTAGTTCCAGATTCATCAGACAGAGAAAGCCCTGTCTCCACATGGCTACAGTTTTTTGTTTGTGTTTGAATTAGCTACTCATTGTCATTTGGGTACACACACAAATGTTAAGGTCAGACTTAACTTTATTATGGCATATTTGCTGTTTTTAACTCTCATTTGGAGTTGAACAGGTAGTTCTTTTTTTTCTGAAATGGTTACATCATCTCCTTCCATCTGGCAAATTCCTCGAAGTGTTTAGTGTGAACACTGAGCGCTAATGTCGGATACCATGTGGAACCTAGTGTATTGCCAATTCTGCCTATGTTGGATAGCAACTTGAGAGGTGAGGCACTGGCCATTTGCTTGATGAAATGTTTGTTACAAATTTTAAGTTTTGCATTTACAGAATTACGAGTGGAACTGGTGTTTATGGTGACACTGAACTGAAGTCAGTGAACGTCACAGCAGTCTGCATCACAGAAAGGCTTTACAACATTTGTTACACAGTGCTTACGTTTGACCTTGGTACGAGACAAGTGTCCCTGTTGCCGTGGTTAGCGAAGGGAGAAAAACAAGGCAGAGGTGTCGGAGCTGATGCATAGAGCTGATGAGCAATGTGGAGCTTCTCCTGTCACCGGTTTATGCCCTTGCGCGGTCACACATTGCCAAAGTAAAGTTTAGTGTAGTCAAACCATTTCTACAGATCACGTGGAGGATGGCCTATGCCAGCTTTCACAAATGTTAGTCATTTTATGACACATTTTTAGACTTCTTCATATTGTCATGTATAACTCATCTCAGTCAAGCTGCAATCATTTAAGGAGGAAGTAGCCATTGTTATCCACCAAGTTTCAATGTCCCACATATACGAAATGTAGATTCCATTGGGATTTCTTTCCTGGTTATTTATTTGTTATTTATGCCAGAATATACGTGTGATTGAATGTTTGATAAAGAATGAGTGTAGCCTTTACTACATGTTGCCTCTTAGGGTTGTACATAATAACTTTGTTTCAATGAAAAAAGGTTGTGAAGGTTGGAACACTATCTCTTGCATTTCGCAGTTTTTTTTTTTTTGTCTCAATGATAACAAAAGTGACATGTTCCTGTGTGTCAGTGAGAAAAAAAGATGACAACCTTTGTTATAATTGTCATAAAATATCAATGCAGAAGTTCACCAGCTTTTGTTCTTTTTTTTCTTGTCAGTATTTGTTTTAATATTATTCCATGTCAAGGGAATAAAAGTGCCCTTTAGACAATTAAAATAATCTCATACAGCAGTTTTAGAAGTTCTGCACATTTGTCAAAAAATTGACATTTTGGTCCCTAAAAACCTAGTAGCATTGACTTTTTATCGGAAGACCTGAACCCTCAGACTTGACTAACAAATTTCAGCCAATAATGAAGTTGATTTGTGGCAGCAGTCTTTAAAGGTTCACAGCGTAGGGCTGTAGTGGGGAACAATGGAATTCAGACAATACATTTAAATATATTTTGGGATTAAATATTTCTGTTTACCACTTGTCTTATAAAATGGAGAATTGAAAATTGAGTTACATTGCAGTTAGTCCAGTTTCCTTTAAAGATCTTTAAGTCACAGAGTGAAAAATCGTATCGGGCTAAAATCATGTAATTCTGCAGGAATGATTAAAAGATTAATTTCTGATGTGCATTAATGTGTATTCTGTGCTTGTTTCTGGTGCAGCAATGGTCTAGCATCATGTTGTGCATTGTTTTAAACCTTTGCCCATCAAATCATACACACAAATTACCTGAAGCACAGAATCAAGAGGCAGAGATTGCACAGTTGACCTTTTCTCTCCTCCACATTTTAACACTTCCTTGTTGAAGACCAAAACATGTTTTATTTTACTATGCACATCACAAGGAGTTAATATTTAACTTTAACTTCTTTATGTATCATGTTTGCACCATCCTTTTTAGTTTAGTGTCATTGCAAACTTCCTCCACTGATATCACTGACAAGCTTAAAGCTAAGACATGATGGGTAGCTCCCTGACAGGTATCAATGAAGCACCATAGGTGTATGATATACTTGCACTGAAAGACATTAAGTGTTTTCATAGGTGCGCATGATTTTGGTAACAAAACCCCTTACTATTTGGCAATATAATGGTCATAAACAATCTGTGTGTATTACCATCAATCACACGACTCTTATTTATTTTTTGTTATATTTTTAAAGTACTTTTTGGATAAATGGGCTTGTTATTGGGCAAGCACGTTTGTTGTATCAGATCTAGAGAGAGACTACGGGAGCAGAGGACCCCGCCAATGAGCATGGTGACATCTAGGGTTGAAAGCTGAGTATGTAGCCTTGTGAGCTGAAAACTTGAAGTTAATTCATCATTATTTGTATTTATCAACTGAATGTGTGCCACTACTCAGCAAGGACGTAAGCCGTACAGTGTTTGAATGGACGTTTTATCTTTTTCTTCTTTTGCAGTCTGGTTGAACTACTTTGATGTACTGTACTGCATTTATGAATGAGTTACTTTTTTAAAGTTGTATAATTTATTTCCTGGCAAATAAATAGGCAAATAAAAAGATAATGTAAAGGCTTTTTCTCATTTGTCCGTTTTCACACTCATTATGTCTATGTAATGTTCGTATATAGAATAAAAGTTCAAATTAATAGATTGCTATCTTTCGCAAGTTGCATACTCTCACTGCCAAGAATGTACCAGACACATTTTGCCAAACGGCAGATTACGTTACAGAGATTTACTCGTCATTTAAATCATTACCAGCTCCTGCAGCACAGTGAGAAATATGTGAAACATGGTTTCCATTCCCTTCTAATTGAGAAATAACAACATTGTTGTATGCTGATTTTCCTCACAATCTGGACCAATAGCATTTCTCTTATTACCATATTTTACCAATGGTGCATTGCGGTTGTACGTGTACTAGGCATTATAATCATTTACTTCGTTTTATCTTTCTAAAAGCGACTGCATATATCATACACATATATTTAATCACAGCTGCAAATATTAGGGAGTAAAATAATACTAGTAATAGAAATGTACCATGACTAAAGTTGCACAGGATATTGTGGGTATAAAAAGCTCATGAACACTTTCTTCAAAATGCCCGGATGATCCTCGGTGGTCCGGGGTGCAGGCTTCAAACCTGTAGCTGCCTAGCGGCAGAGTGGTTCAATTCCACCTTTCGGGCGAACAGTTTAATGAGGAAGGGGCTTGAGCATGCATCAGCACTATATAGTCTATGGTTCACACGAAATGCGCTTTTTACCTCCCAAAAATGCTACGGTGTCGCAACCGATCAAAACGCTCGGCGTTTGTAAAGCGGTTGATTACATCTGTTATGACAGGCTGGGCAACACGTTCCAATGAAATGATATGTAGGCCTACATCAATCCATCCATTATGCATCCGATTGAGATTGAGACGATTTGAGAAATACCATCTTGCTGCAAAACTCGAGTTGGGAGTAGACAGTAAAAGTTATGTGTGTTATGTTATGTTTGATAGCAGCTGGTGTAAACCAGAGACTGTATATAAAAACGGTGTAAACAAACGTGGCTTTGACAGGCGGAAGTAACGTAAGAGGAAGTTGTTGGTTCGTTACGTCCTTGGAAAATTCTCTTGAAGCATCGTGCATGCTCTGCATAATATGACATTTTTGATGTAGAGTTTATACAGTATATATATTTTTCGCCGTTGATAAACTGGTATGTGACACTCTTTTAGGTTTAACTTATTGTGATTATCAGTCTCAGTCTCCTTAAGATAACAGTGACAGCCACTTCTATAATTTAGCTAACATGCTGTGTGTAGTGTAACATGCTAACGTTAACTACAGTGTGTTGTTTGTTGGATGGCCAGTTCTAAAATTGACGTGTGAAATGTGAGGAGAATAGATTTTCTTGTAGATTACTTAACGTGGTTGCCGTGCGTACATGTTTTGTGTACATTTTGATGTGTCATGATTCTGAAAGTTTTGGCTAACTAGCATGACCAACGTTAGTCCCATGTGGAACCTTGTGAAGTGTGTCCTATATAAAGACTGGCTACGCGAAAATAGCATTAGCTGGCTGAATAAACACATTTGCATAATTGAATAGTCTACATAACATATCTGTTATGTAGTAGCCTAATAATATTCATAACTTAAACGAACAGGCCAAGTACTGCATTGGCCATATCAATGCTAATGTCACCCATGCTAACAGTTATTTCATATTGTAGATGTGACCATCGGCAAGGAGAAGATGCCACTCCACAAATACCCACCTCGCATCTGGGAGGCTCTTAAACTTAAGACAGGCATTTATTCTCGACTCCCTCAGCACTATTTAAAAAGCCTGCAGGACACAACGCTCCCTACACCTGTGCATTGGAAACCACTTGGAGTAAAGTATCATGCCAACCCCAAAACTGGTGTAAAAGAGCGGGTGCAAGATGTGCCCATCCCTGTATACTACCCTCCAGAATCTCAACAGGGTCTTTGGGGAGGAGAGGGTTGGATATCGGGCTACAAGTATGCCAACAATGACAAGGTTTGTTTTTCATTGTTTTAAATAATGGTGTATCTATTTGTGATGTCGCATCTCAAAACACCTCCCAAAGTCAAATTCCATATGTATGCAAGAATAATTGGCCAATAAAACCTTATTCTAAAAAGGGTTAATGTGGTTGCAGTTGAGTAGTTTGCACAGGCTATAAATGGTTGGCTACTGACAACTTTTTCATTCATGTTTAGCTGTCCACACGATTTAAGAGAACTTGGAAGCCCCAGCTCTTCAAGAGGGAATTTTACAGTGAGATCCTTGATCAAAAATTGTACATTTCAGTCACTGCACGCACCTTAGATCTTATTGATGCTGCCTACGGCTTTGATTTTTACATCTTGAAGGTAAGTACGCCTTTTCTAAATGATCACTACACCTTATTACAGTCCAGGGGACCTTGATAAAATATAGCCTAATTATTTTCCTGTGTGACATGTCCAGACATCTAAACAAGATCTGAACTCCAAACTTGGAATGGATCTCAAGCGGGCCATGCTCCTCAAATTGGCGCGGAAAGACATGTATCTGGATGATCCGGATCGTCAAGATAAAGTCTACAAGAGGTACAAGGTGAGTCCTTACAGATTTGTTTCCTTGCCTAAATTAGTGAATAGAGAAATGCGTAGTATGAACCTATATCTAATGTTACCATAAGCAGCAGTTTGAAGTACCTGAAGAGGAGGCTGAGTGGGTTGGGCTGAGTTTGGAGGAAGCCGTAGAAAAACAGAGACTCCTGGAGCTAAAGGTGAGACCCACGACTAAAGAAATTACATATTTAATCTTTGTTGGGCCAGACAGCAGTGTTGGTACATATTAAATGATAAACACTACTGTTGATTTAGCTCACTTACTCCTGTTTCTCTTTGTGCTTGCTTTCTTCTTCAAGGAGCCTGAGCCTGTCTTCAAAGAATGTGTAACCAGCCTTATAAAGGAGGTTGCTCTTCAGAAACTCTCTGAACCACAGATTGTGGAGAGGACATAGAGCCCAGTGTTTTTGGCTTAAAAGGACTTTGACCAATATATTTGGCTTGTGAAAACAGCCAAATAAGTGTGCATCATGTAAATATATGTTTTTCTTTAGTAAATTAAAATGTGTAAAGGTTTAGGCAGTTATTTGTGTCATTATTCTCATAACATGATGGAAAATGAGTTCAAGGCCTCTTATGTTTTCCATTTGATTAATGTTGCCTTAACATAACTTTTACTGTACTTTAAAGTTTGGAAAAGTTTTCTGTTTTCTGGTCCATCAAGGTTATGCAGTCATGTACTACTGGATATACTATCTACCTTTGATTAAATAATCCTTTGAGAGATGGTGCCTTGTTTACAACTGGATTGTTGGTTAAAGGCTAATTCTCTCTTCCTCTTTGAACATCCCATCTGAAATAGTTGGTTGGAATTAATTTTAGCAATAAGGAGACACGTTTTGCAGGAATTAACTGCTATGCATGTTTTTATAATACCTCCACCCAGTTTCATGTACTAGTGTTGAAATGTTTTATAACAAGTGTTATAAAATGCCTTTTCATTATACTTATCAATGCCAGCCGGAGCTCAGTTGAGAAACAGGCATGTGTTGGGGTTTCCCTGTGTTATTTCCAGTGTTGGTCAACCATGTTTGCTGTCTGTCAACAAATGGAAAATTTGACTCGATACAAATAAAATCTCAGTAGAACCAAGTACCTGTTCTATACCGTAGAGTAGTCACATGGCGGTGACAAACCCAGCTGTAAGTCGTGAGAAAATCCACTCTTCCTTTTTAAAAAACAACTTTGGGGAATAGATACCTGCAGAGTCAGTTAGAGAGGTCATCAGTGCTCCAGTTTACTTGATGGGAAGAGGTTAGTCTCCAAAATAAATACCTTTCATTTAGCCCAAATCATCCTGTAACAAGTCTAATAAGATTATATATACAGTAGAAAAGGTATGTATATCTTATATATGTAACATATATACAGTATATATATAACCTGTATAGACCATATTGTTCATACCAAATCTTAAAATGTGTAACTATTCTCATATTTATCATATTATCTTGTGTAGACTACATATACTTTGTATTCTACTGTATGTATACTGTTTATTCTACAGCTCAATACATACTCATCTGTGTTACTGTAGCACACTGAAGCTGACATATGTAAAATATTCACTGAACATACCGCTGCTCTTTGCACATCTGATTAGATGCTAAACTGTATTTCGTTACTCTGTATTTTATACATGTGTATTGACAATAATGTTGAATCAAATCTAACCTAATAATGAAGTTGAGTTAATGGAAACAAAATTTAAAGGATAGTTTAATGTTTAACACACACCATCATAACATTTATGGTCTAAGTAACTATCAACATCTGTACACAACGACAGAAAACAAAATCTACCATGGTACTATACCAAATGAAATGATTATTACTGTAAGAAACAAGGAAAATGGGTGCACTGGTTTATGTGATCAGTCCCTTTTAATAGTTACACTAACAACAATATCATTATCTTCCTCTTGTGGTAGTATAGCGGGACATTTTTTTCTGACACAAAAGATGTAACATCTTTAGTCTTACATGTCTATATAAAATGTCTGGACCCTTAGGATAAAAACATTGACATGGAAATGCATTATTATGTCTTAACAAGAAAAACAAGACCATACCGACCATACACTGGCCAAACATGTATGTGCTTACTGTCTATCTGTCTGGCCGTACAGAGAGTCAGTGTTTGATAGTGGAGCAGCCTTGGACTTAATGCAAAGCACACTATTCACAAAGTATAAGACAAACAGTGACACTGGGTTCGGCCAGCGATACCCGAAAAAGCATACATTTCCTTACCAAGGCATTCATGTTCAAAACTCTGCAAAAGGAATCCAAGTGTTGCAGTGGCCTGTAAGGGATGCATGGAGGGTCCAAACTTCATGAAGTAGAATCACATATGTCTATAAACCCACATTTTCAGACATCGCCCTCTTTCTCTGTCTTGACCTGGGCAAGACTGTGACCTTCCTTGCTTCCAGGACTGTGATCTATTCCATCCAAAACAGAGGGGGTAATACCATGGTGACTACCACTGACCATCTGATTGAACTGCTGCTCAGTGTACATGTTAATGTTGAGCAAGGACGGATCCTCCATGCCAAAGTTCATATTCCCGTGAAAGTTAGAGTTTTCATCTTGGTTGGCTGGGTTTGCCATTGCAAAAGTGCTGCTGCCGTCCTCAAGCATCTGATTGATGATCGTAAACAGCATGGTCGTAGTATCCGAATCCATTAGGTCTTCTTGCTTTAGATCGTCGATAGGATACTGCATGTCTCCAAGGCCCTGAACTGGCTGTCCTGTTAAGTCCTGAGATGGCGCCACCATGCCAACTGAACTCTCCAAGGAATAAGAGAATGGCTCAAAGACATGAGGTGCAGCAGGCTCTGCTGAGAGTCAAAAGTATTGTTATATTGTACCTATTACTATTCATGTGATACAAGATGTAGTCTGTGTGACATTTTGTGAAACGATTATCAGGGTCTATATACTGTATTTTAAATACAAATGTCTATGCATGGACTGTAATGGCTGTTGTGGCTAAAGCAATGCAAAAATATATTAATCTGGAATCTATTTAAACTCTAAATAAAGACAGGAAGTTAATTTACCTCTCACATTGCAACCATCAGTGAACTTGATGTCAGGCTTGATTTTTCTCTTGCGATTGACCTCATACGGATCTAAAATGCAAGACGCACCAAGATCAAAGTCAATTAGCCAGTATACATGGAAACAGGGACGGCAAAATATGGGAAAGAAGTACAGAGCAAAGCTCAGGTAAAAAAGAGGAACCATTGAAAGCATCCTTTCCAGCTGCATCACTGTGTGGGGCGGTAGCTGCACTGACTACAACAGAAAAGCTCGCATTGTGAGAACAGCTGAGAGGATAGTTTGTGGACCACTCCCCTCCCTGCAAGACATCTACACCACCCGCCTCACCCGCAAAGCCATCACAATTGTCAACGATGCAACCCACCCCGCACACCATCTGTTCAGCCTCCTGCCATCTGGAAAGAGATACAGAAGTCTCCGCTCCCGCACCACCAGGCTCACCAACAGCTTCATCCACCAGGCTGTGAGACTGCTGAACTCTCTCCCCTCCCGGCTCCCAGCCAGCAGTACCACCAGACTGGCAGGAGTCTAGGAAGACAGATTGGACTCTATCAACCCCCCCCCCCCCCCTCCCCAACCTACACACACTCCCCAACAAGGAAACAAACACTCTGAACTAAGAACTAAAAGCAACACTCTTGACTGAAAACAACTACCTCTGCATTGCAAATTGCACACACCTGTTGCTATATATTTTAGTATTCTTTTTTACCACTATTTATATTACCACTACTGCTGCTACAATCTTGCACTAAAAACAACAAAAACAACACTGTTGGAACACTTACTATATGTTATGTCTTGTCTTGTTATATCCTGTCTGTTATCTAAGTATAATGCCCTAAGCCTACTTGCACTTTTTTACTTAACATTACCTCATTCTTTAGAACCGTTTTGTTGTGCATCTGCACTTTATTGTTGTTGTTTTTTAAATTGACAAATAAAACTGACTTTGACTTTGAAAGGTGGAATCCAACTGCCACTAAACATTCACAGCCACATTCGCCCCATTGGCTATAACTGCTGACCACCAAAACCAGGAGGGAATGTCAGCACACAACTTTCAGTTTCAATACTGTGCTCGTACATAACTGCAGTCTCATCTGTAAACAAATACCAGTGCAGTGGAACATCAGGGCATCTATGGAACACCAGCACTCAGCTGAGGTGTGAGAGACGGCAGAATGCTGACCTGGGTTAGGTGGCGTATAGGTGAACTTGACCGGCTCGCTGTCCATGCGATCCGAAAGGCGTCGGAGGAAGACATTAACCTCCACCTCCTCATAGATGTCCTGTTCCTGATAAGGCGGTGACTTGAAGACGATGGCGATCTGTCGGTGGACATCTGTCTGTGCAAACTCAGCCTTGGCCTCCCACGTTCCTCGGCTGAAAATGATCTCTATGTCGTCTGTGTGAATTATCAAAATATTTTTAATGTAGGAAAATGACAAGACAACTTGCGTAAGGACAAACATTATTCAGAGTTAGGCCTCAGCTTTCTGCCATCTATTTGTGTTTTGTCATAAAGCGGAGCATGTCATTTACAACATGAGCTGTATGTAGCCAAACAATAACAAACCTTTTTGCACTTTGTCACACAGCATGTATATCTCAGTTTTTCCTGTGCATGGACCCTTCACGATATTCAAACGAGAAATTTTCAGCTCTGATGTTGTCGTGGCCTCTGTAAAACACACACACAGCTTTTGTAACGTCCAATTATACTTTTACTTCACGAAAAGGGAACTTAATGAATTGTGTAGCATGGTCATACTCTTGTCAAAAACAGGGTTGGAGACAATTGGAGAAAGCCGAATCCTGTCACCATCTTCTCTCTCTAGTTCACATTGGAAACACAGTCTGACCACATTCATGTCCATGTCCTCAATGCTCTTTGAATGGCCGGCTAAAACAGAGTAAAAATATTCTCTCACTTGTGGATGTACAGTATATTGCACAAACAATATTGAACACAAATGTATATGGGCATATCTACTATACTATATCTACCATCACTTATGCTTCTACTAGATCAACATTATTAGCATACAAGAAATCTCTTCTTGTGAAGTAGTAGTAGAAGTTTAACTCACAGTTAAATGGGTCAATTTTTTGTTCTCTTCTCTTTTTAAGCGAAAGATCAAGCTCTTTCCTGCGCACACACTGAATGCCCAAGTTGGCAAAGCTATCAAAAAAGAATACAGAAGATCAAAATAAGAGGCAGAACATTTTCGATTTATCAAATCAGTTTCTGTTCATTGCCTTTAAAAAACAAATAACTCAAAGCACACCTGTGTCTGCGCGTAGTGTGTGGGTTTAGTTGAATGACACAAATGCCATCTGAACAATCTTTACCCACAAGGCAGTGGGGATGTGGGCGGTGAGGGATGTCCTTGGTGACCAGGGAAACCGTGACTGTGACCATTTTTATCCCCAGAATTGGCCCTTGAACCTGAGCCAGAGTGAGTCAGTGAGAGAAAGAAAGACACTGTAAGGGAAACCGAAAGGAAAACGGTAGATGGTAGACAGGGTGGGACTTGTTCGATTTTGAGAGGTAATTCCCTTTCTTTGACCACAAAAAGGGGGTGTAGACCTCTACAACACAGGATAGGCATGCGGCCAAACAGTCACAGGCGGGGAGAAACCCCACTCTTTTGGGACAGTCGGTACATTCCAGAAATGCCCTCAATTCAAAGTATGCCATCATTACAAACGGTTCATCTGCACATATGTATGCATTGCTGTGTATATCAATGCACATTTACAGCTATGGTATTCAGCTGATGCTTGTGTTCAAGGCAATAGACAGATAATCCAATACCCATTATTATTAATAATAAAACACACAACATTGAAGCAGTGACCTGCTGGTTTTGTTCAGAAATCCATGTGCAGAAAATGCTTAAAGGGATAGTTCGGTTTTTAACACATTGAGCCCCTTTCACAGGTTGTCTAAAATGAAATAAAGTGGTTGATATAGAATCGCCTCTGCCTGCCTTTAAAATGGCTAGCAATGGGCATGTGTTGTTTCTATCCTTAAAACACTGGTTTTAAAAAAAAGTGCTACTCATGGAATGATTAGTGGCACTTGCTGATGTTCCAACCCAAGTATCGTAGCAAAATACAGTTTCTGTCATGTTTTATTTGCCATTTTGTAAGTCCCATAGGGATCTATTTGTTCCTTTCATATAAACAAAGTGCCAAATAAAACATGACGGAAGCTTTATTTCGCTACGATACATGTTTTGGAACATCATTGAGCACCACTAACCACTTGGTGAGTAGCACTTTTTTAAAAGTCAAGTCAAGTCAAGTCAAGTCATGTCAGTTTTATTTGTCAATTTCTTCACATGTACTCGACATACAAAAGAATCGAAATTACGTTTCACACCCATTTTGAAGGCAGGCAGAGGCGATTCTACATTTCCCAAATAGCCAAGACAGAAGCAATCGTCAAAATTTCGATGTCAACCACTTTATTGCATTTTAGACAACCTGTGAAAGGGGCTTAATGTGTTAAAAACCGAACTATCCCTTTAAGGAAACACAGAATCCAGAGCACTGCATTCATTTAGGATCTGATTTCAATTTACAGTTTTCAAATAAGCATTCTCAGATTGTCTGGTATAAAACCTAAACAAGCCACTGATGAGCAAGGCCTTACTGTGCTCTAGGCTGTAACCACCGCGAACATCCACCATGTGAGATTGTTCATTCCTGCTACGTGCCACATTTCTAAAGTAACCTCCTTATAAAACATAGCTTGTCCATTGACTGGTAAGTTTAGAAAACATATTCAGTTAGTGTGCTCAGAATAAAATCCTTCCAGCTACATGTTACTATAGGTAGCCTAGTTAAAATTAAGGACAACTAATTCAAACAATTTTTAAACACACTGACATGGATTCTTGCAACCATACATAGATAACACCATTAAAACACTGATATGCATACTTTAAAAAACATGGCTTCCTAAGCACCTGTGAAGACCTAGAGTACAAGAAGAGTCAATCCTTGATTGTTAAAAATATGATATGATATATAGGCTAGCCTATTTCTGCT
>JAGFZM010000836.1:533684-557152 GCA_017657215.1 Limnothrissa miodon | reverse complement strand
ACCTGTGAAAGGGGCTTAATGTGTTAAAAACCGAACTATCCCTTTAACAACACCTCTGGAGGTTTCTCATCAAGCTGTGGTACCTGCCAAACAAAGGCTATAGACTGGCTAAAAAATAGTGCATCATTTAGTTACAGAATCATAAATGGCTGTAGAATCAATATTGAATTGAATTGATATTCAACTGAATTAGAAAATTTGTATTGATACCCAGCCAATGCCACTACTAATAACCCAACATGGTTATTAACTAACAATATAAAAAAATAATTCAGACCTAAGCACACAAACCAGTGGCTTACTATTTACCGCACAGGATTGGCTTCAACATTTTTTTTTTTAAAGTAACACACACAAAGACCACAGACAATACCAGCACTAGCTGGTTAGTAAGCATACTACAAAGGAGCTTTGATATTGTATCAACACATTCTGGCACATTAAATGAGTAAAAATTTCCCCATCATACTACACCTTTACAGAATCTTGGTCCTCGTCTGACTGGTCGTAGGCTTCCTCGCCCAGGAAGTTCCAAGGCGAGCGGGCATTCTGGGCAGCATAGAGCTGCCAGCGCCAGAGGGAGAGTGGGCAGTATGTGAGGCGAAGTGGGAGCTTCTGCAGGGTCTCGTTGATGGGGTAGTAGTCTTTCTGCAGGTTCCAGTAGTCGTTGAAGTAGACTATGGGATAGTAGTCCCCACTGACTGCATCAAACTTCACATCTGTAGTAAGTGTTGGTATGAACACCACAGAGGGAGAGTTAGGATAGACAGGAGAGCTGAGGGGCTTTTGTGTGGCAGTGAATTAGTCTTGGTGTTAAAGGGAGTAAAGCTTACGCTGGTCGAGAGGCGGGGGAACCGACCCCTTGACCCAGGCTGTGTGGTCGTCCACCATGTTGATGGTGAGGTTGGGGTGCCAGTGAGAAATGATCTCGACAGGGCCATGGCTCTCGGCACGCTGAGGACAGAAGGGACAGAGACAGTCAAGACCCTTCAAATATTACACCATCCAGAAAATAATTACTGACATATACGTTTTGCCCACCTTTATAATCTCTGGGTCAGCTTCTGTCTCTCCAGTCAGGAGATTCTTGGTCTTCTGGAATTTCCTCCGCTTAAACTTATTCAGCACTGAAATTTGATCAAGTCAGATTTTAACACCTCTTTGGAAACGTAACAGTTGTAGTCAGACTCAGTGAATCTGAATACCAATGACTTCAGAGCATGTAGTGATGCTTTATTTAACTAATTTAATGGTTGTCCTGAGCAGGTTATGTGTAGGTGTGTCATTTATCGCCATAGAGTAGAGTTCCACGTCATGTAAGCCTACAAATTCACCAAATTGTAAATTCTTGGTCAATTTTGAACAGGATGCAGCAAGGTATGCATAAAGAAGACATTTTAGTGGTGCTGTATTTAGATACACCTATGCCTTAGGAGTTTCACTACTTGGTGCCCATAGGGACACTGATTTCTGGTGTGAACACGCTGACTGGTTGACATTGGATCCCAGTTGAGATTACTTACTTCGCGAAGCATGGACTGTGGCCAGTCTGCGGTACTGGCCCTTGCGCTTGGAGTCTGGATGAAAGCCACTCTTGGTGAAGTAGACATGAATATACAGAGAGCCATTCTGTTGGACTGCCTATAGGAGAAAAGTTGAGAGGAAAAAAGAAAAAGCTAGGTTTAAATACATCATAACTGTGCTTATCTCAGTCTGCATCCGACTCCACAAAAACTCACCTGACTTTCAGCAGGCAAGCACAGATTACAGATAGACCTCCGATTCATATTCCAGTTTTTCTGGTTATAACATTATGCAAAAAGGGTGTTTGACCCCCTACCTCTGGTATATCCAGTTCCTGGTAATGTTCGTAGCAACCTTGGTCTCCTGTAGTCCAGTCTCCATAGACTAGATCTTGCTGGAACCAGAACAGTGCTTCTGTGTCGTTAAAGTCTGTGAATACCTCATTTTGAGAGAGATATACGTACAGGTCCTAAAATACACAGAATGAGACTGTTTGTCAAAAAGGCCCCTCTGTGTAGGATGTAAACATACAAAAGTTTAGTTGAGCAGTGTTTTGAGGTCAAGTGCTGGTGGGTGAGCCTACCATTAGTGTGTCCTTGGGGAAGAGGTTCCGACTGGGCACTCTTGGGGCGCCTGCAGGCGTGCTGGGGTCTGGAGCAGCAGGGCCACGACGGAACCAGCTACTGATGGCCCATATGATGAAGATTCTGTTCAAGGGGAGGGGAGTTAGAAGAATGTCAGGAATTTCGCAGGTGCTAAACACCCCCTGCTTCAACACTCAATTTCCAGTACACCATCACCACAACAAAAACAAAATAAAACTGAGCTAGAAAATTAACCACAGTTTGAATTAGACTAAATCTAATACCTATAGGCTGTATCCATTTTGGTATTGCGAACAAAGTTCACCTTTTGTGAAGAGTATATACCAAAGGTGAAACAATCATTCATTCACAGAAGAATGAACAATGCAGTCAATTAATCCCAAGTCCATAAATGTGCCCTACGCAAACGCACCAACCACCACGGTGGATTTTTTTGTTTTAAAACTTGTTTTGTATGCATTAAAAACAGACATCAACATCCATTCCCTTGGACCATGTCGCAACACAGTGCAACATATTTGAATAGATTCTGTCAAGGGACCCTTTCCCCTGACACCAATTACCACAGCAAACACGTCTGCCCTCCTAAATATAAAAATCAAGGCTTCAGCTCACACTCTGACAAACAGTATCACTCATTCAGGACAGGCTTTCAAATACGCCACAATCATACAGCCATAAACAGTAAGGTAACCTTTTGCTGACTGTCCCACTATAGACACAAGACAGAAACAGAAACAGCTGTGCCTGTTTCTGTGTAAAATACAGAAGATGCCAACAGAACAGACACCTAATCAAAGTAATCCATTCCACCATAGATCTGTATATCTAGACATTCTTTACATTCAGGGTATAAAGAATGTCTATATCTTTCCATTTCTCACAGGCAGGTTTAAAACTTCTCCATGATTTCAAATGAAATTTCCATGACCTAGCTGTTCCATACATAGGAATGGCCATACAATAGGGTCAGTTATGAAATTCAACCTCTTCTCCACTCAGCTTATAACATGGTAAACTGCTAACCCTAGGGCAAGTTGTGTGGCACTTGAGATATCAAAGGAGCCATAGATGGTCCAAGATGGTACCGCAACTGCTATTTAGAATAGAAATTATGCTTTACTGGTCCCTAAAAATGCTACACTCCACAATGCTATGTGGTGTGATTTGTGGCCAGATGAAGTATAGCATAAAATGTGTGGTAACAATATGGAGTATGGTATCTAAAAGGCCACCAGCACCATATTATTATTAATACAACCTAACCTAAAGTTACCTTAAGCTGTTACTTGGGTTAGCATTGTTTCATTTTATCACTGTCAGGCATTGACAAAATGGAAAATTCCAAAATGTTATACCATTATTAACATTGAGTAGCCAGAACAAAATGATTGTGCACTGCACACAGCTGATTCTCTGTCAATCACTTGCCAGAAACCGACAATTTTGTATCTATTGAGAAGGCCATAGGACTAATCTCCAGTCAAATAAGAGCCAGATCCAGCCTTGAGCCAGATCCCAAAAATGGGCAATAGGTGGTAATAATTTAGTCCCATCATGTTTTTCTATTTCTGTCAGCAAATAAAATAAATGCATTGGATTTTGGTTATCCTTGGGCTTTATTGGCCTGTTTAAGTCATTACTAGGTAATGTTGCTTTTCACCAGGTACAATGTAGGCTTATGTTAGTGTGAAAGAGTTGGTCTCTTCTCCCTTGTCCACTCTGCATGGTGTTATGTTGATGATGAACTTAAGAACAAACCAGTTTCAACCCTACTACAGACGTGTACTGCCAAATTAATGCTTCAAGGTGTATCACATCAGGCTGTAAATGGTAACCGTTACAACACTTAAGAGAGTCTAAAAAGATTTCTGCATAGCCACTGGTAAGCCAAGTCTATCTTGAAACGTATCCATCTTTTCCAAACTTAAAATGTTTACAGAGCATGAAAAATTGAGTACGAGTCTGACAAACACTATTCAGTAGCCACTGTAAAACAAAACTAAATGTACACAAGCATCTTGCTTATACCCACTCCATAACACCCTTGGGTGACTTGTCTAACACCCTTTGATTTGCCAAGACTTACCTAAAGAGAACACCTTTGATGACCTGCCATGCGTTTGGAGCCTGCTGCTGTTGCTGCTGAGGATCCTGAGCTGTTCCAGCTGTCTGTGCAGCCTGTCCAGCAGCAGCTCCACCATTACTGCTCACCTGCAGAACATGCACACCATTGTATAAAATGGGGATCAATAGACAGTTTCAAAAGCGTTTGAAAATCAGTGGCAGTTAGCAAAGGGGGGATAGATGGTTCAAAGCTTTTTATAACCCCACTTGTTTGTTCCCAGCATAGGAGGTAGCAGAGATTGGTAATGAACAAGTTGCCATTCTCAAACCTTTAGTCCAAGCAGTGAATAACGAAATTGACAGTCACCTAAATGCATGCAAGACTTAATGAGGACAAGGTAATTGTAAGTTTTACCTTATACACAAGTTCCAAAATAAACTGCTGACATGTTTTAATTTGTGTCTGTGACAATCAGGATCGCTGACTGACAGTGGTTGCCTTTTTATAAAAAAAAAAAAAAACCTACCACAAAAAAACTATTATCTTACATTATACACACCACCACCCTTGAGATGGTCATTTTCCTATTCTACCGCCCCCCCCCCGGGTTAGAATCTGGTTAGCTATATATTTTTCTGGAGACTGATTGAAGGGCAACTCCATGGAAGCACATTCCTGGGAGAAACAATAACTTACTGTGCAGAACCTCATTTTCAGTTTGCGTATTTAACACAAGGCCTAACGTTATGTCAACCCTTTTTGCTGATTTTCAATAGCAATGGTGCATAATGCATAAATGCAAAATGTCCATCTGTATAACGAATTGTTAATGGGTTATTTGTTTCCCCAGCCTGCATACTGTGTTCATTTTGGTAGGCTAAAAACCAAGCTACAACGTGCACCTACAACCAGACTTCTGAATGACATAGACCCCCGAGGTTGGGAGATGAAAGTGTAAACTACATTTGGTACTTGCAATTGAACATGTAAAGTTGAACCAATATATCCTGTTAGTTCAGATTAGTGACCTCTTTGGCCAAGATAGTCATGTCGCCATAATGCTCATGATCACGGGGTGAGCAGAGAGAATGGAGTTGCACACCTTGTAATAATTAGTTGGAGTCGTTGCGAATTCACCACACTCGAATACTTCTGGTGTGTGTCCCACCAGTTATGTAGTATTACATTATGTGGTGCTGCTCAAGTTTTCCCTAGCCCCCTTAATTTTCATTAGTCTTTCGAATGCCCACCACATGCAACGTCAACTAAGTTACACTAAAGTCCTATTAAACCGTCTCTGATTATAACGTTACTAAGAATCGGCTTGCAGGCGTTCCCTTATGATTGATTGTAAGCAACAATTAAAGTTAACAAACCAAAAGGTATTCAACACAACTCCAACGTTAACTTATCCAGCAAACCTAGGAATGCTCCCTGGAAAATGAAAGTGAGTCATCTCAACAGGAGAGCCAAGTTACTTAGCTAAGTAACGCTAACATTAGCTTTCTAGCGCACAAACGTTAAGTCGTTACTGAGAATGCTGACATTATCCCACCGCTTGTCACGTGTAAATAAAAGCATGAATGGTGTATAAGTCTTAATTAGAGAGTATCAACCCGTTTGAATATCAATTATAGCTGGCTGTTATTTTAATAATCATTATAAGAAAAGTGAACGTTGAATGACGGGATGATAGCCTTACAAAGTTAGCTTGCAGGCTAACTAGCGTTAAATCGTTCAAAAATCAAGTCATCCTTGTCGTGTAGCGAGCATGCTAAATCAGCTATCAACTAACGTTAGCTAACGTTAGTTGACTTGCCTTGCGAACATGTGAATTCGACTATAAAAATTGGCAAGCTTTTTCGCGCCCCAGCTATAGCGCAACACAGTGAATAAACCATTTAATTGATCAACATCCACATATTTATTTAATTCATTCAACGACAATTACGTGAACACGAAATTCTCCCTGATACTCGTAGCCTTCTATGTGGGGTCAGACTCAACCCGGCTTTCCATCCTTCAATTAGATACGGCAAATGTAAAAATACTTCCACAGAGAAACATGCCAGTGGCAGACTCAAATAGATGTCTATTCAGCAAGCATCGTGTGTGTCTTTACAGATTTCAATATTAAGTTATTGTCTTACCTCGCCGTTGCTAACGGCAGTTTGATTAGTAGATTCGTTCTCCTGCGCCGCCATCTTACCTGTCTCTGTCGCACACTGCTGGTGATATGTAATCACATGCCTCGCGTGAGAGTGCGTTGAGATGATACATTTACTTGGTGGCCATTTTTGTAGTTTAAAGCATTCTGAGGGTGACGTTGGTATGAAGCATGCTCAAAATATAAAGGCTTTAATGCATGTATATGAATGATAAGAAAAAAATAGTTTTAGGGTCAGGCAAGGTTATAAAAAAATAATTGATTAAAAAAGATATAGAGAAAAATTGCCTTTTCAAAAAGCATATTACATTTACATTTACATTTACATTTATGCATTTAGCAGACGCTTTTATCCAAAGCGACTTACAAAAAGAGGATAACAATCAAGCTACATAGCAGAAACCTTAAAGAGCATAGTGCTAGGGAATAGTGCTTCAGTTCAATTTAATGCTAGGATAGAAGATGTTCTCTGAATAGCTGGGTCTTTAAGAGCTCTTTGAAGGCCTCCAGAGATGGCCCTGTTCTGATTGTTTTTGGTAGGTCATTCCACCAGCGTGGGACGACACATGAGAAGAGTCTGGAAGGGGCAGATCCTCTAAGCAGTTTGTAAGTCAGCATCAGTGATTTGAATTTGATGCGAGCCGCCAGAGGCAACCAGTGGAGCTCGATTAGCAGAGGGGTGACATGCGTCCTCTTCGGCTGATTGATGCACAGGCAGGAAGTCCTGCCAGAAGGGCATTGCAGTAGTCAAGGCGTGAGAGGACCATAGTTTGAACCAGCAATTGGGAGGCTTGTTGAGTTAGGTATGGTCTGATTTTTTTTATATTGAATAGTGCAAAGCGGCAGGCCCGGGCAAAAGAGGCAACATGGTCATTGAAGGTTAGCTGGTCATCAATCATAACGCCTAGGTTCCTGGCTACCCGTGAGGGAGCAAGAGACAAGGAGCCAGAGTTGATGCAGCAGAGTTGATGCAGCAGTTTGTTTTTTTGATAGGTTCAGCTGGAGATGATGGTCTTGCATCCATGCAGAGATGTCAGAGAGGCAATCTGAGATTCGTGTTGGGATGGTTGGGTCATCGGGTGAGAATGACAGATAGAGCTGGGTATCATCGGCATAGCAGTGGTAAGAGAAGCCGTGCTGGCGAATGATTTGGCCCAAAGAAGTGATATAGATGAAGAAAAGAAGGGGGCCCAACACAGATCCTTGGGGCACTCCAGTAGCAAGGTGGTAAGGCGCAGACGTGTATCCTTGCCAGGATACTTTGAACAGTCGCCCAGTGAGGTAGGATTTGAACCAGCAGTATGCATCACCCTTGATGCCCATGTTTGACAGTATAGATAATAGAATACTGTGGTTTACTGTATCAAATGCAGCTGACAGGTCAAGCAGGATGAGTACAGATGACTTTGATTCCGCTCTGGCTTCTTTTAAGGCTTCAACCACAGATAGTAGAGCTGTTTCAGTGGAGTGGCCACTCTTAAAGCCAGATTGGTTGTGGTCGAGTAGATTCTGTCGACTCAAGAATTCGGTAACCTGTTTGAATACCGCCCTTTCAATAGCTTTAGCAAGGAACGGAAGGAGAGAGACCGGCCTGTAGTTTCCCACCTGGTCGGGAGCAAGAGAGGGTTTTTTGAGTGAGGTGTCGAGGTGTTACCTGAGCATGCTTGAATGCAGTAGGGAAGATTCCTGTTGATAGTGAAGCGTTGATCACATGTGTGATAGCTGGTGTGATAGTTGGAGCTATGGATTGCAAAAAGTTGGTTGGAATCGGGTCCAGAGGGCACGTTGTAGGACGGCTGCAAGTGAGAAGTTTAGAGACATCAATTTCGGTGAGGGGTTTGAATGAAGCAAATGTCGCAGCAGGACTATTGCAATCGGAGGTGCTGCCGCTAGTATATGGTCCAGTATAGCCTTTGCAGTTGGTTCAGAAAACTGCCTACTGATGGCAGCTACTTTGTCGTTGAAAAAAGAAGCAAAAGTATCTGCTGTCAGATTGGTAGCAGGAGGTGGTGGTGGGGGGTTGAGTAAAGTTTTGAATTTTAGGCTAGGCTATATTAGGCTAGCTTAACTGTCATGGCTATACCATAGACTGTATATAATAACCTGGACAGAGCATAGACTGTATATAGTCTATGGGCTATACAGTCAAGTCAAGGCCACAGGTTTGTAGTCGTTCAGTTCAGTAATGTAGGGTTTCTTAATGATTGACAGTGGTTTGCTTCCAAATAGAAATCATGTAGATCATGTAGCTCAGGGATGGGTGATCAGATGATAAGAGCTGAAAACATGAGCTCGAAAGCCTATTGGAACATGCAGAGAAAGCTCTAACAGACAAAAGGGGGAGGTGGGATAGGGCCAAGACTATTTTTAAAGAAGCACTTTGTAAGATACCTGCTTTAGCCTATACCTGTTCTTGCTGTCAATGTTGCGGATGGTACAATGTTCATGGGCATAATTAGCAACAACAACAATGCAATTTAAAGTTTTATATACTTGGGTGTCCACATTAATAAATATAACATGGACTGTTAACACATTTAATATAAGAGAAAGAAATTCAAGGTTCTCACTTCCTCTAAACACACTCTTAGAACTCTATTCCATGAAGAGCAGAAGGCCCAAAACATTAAGATTACAGTTAATATTACAGTTTTACACAATAAATCAAACTGAACCATTTCAGGTGAATAGGTTTGTGGTTTGGCTGGCAAGGCAACTGATAACACTTACATATTCACTACCAGTCAAAAATGTAGGGTCACAGGGATTTTCTTGTTTTTATTAAGACACTCTATAATTATTTTTATCTCAATAGGAAACATAACAAATTAACCAATACAAATTGTGTTAGGCAAATAAATGTATTTAAATCATGAATGTGTTCTAAAACTTTGCTCATATTTAATTACATAAAGACAGTACCCATTGAACCAATGAAAAGATACAAGAACTAATACTATCTCGGAATTCTGAGATACCTCAATATTCTGAGATAGGACAGAGTAGGCGGTAGCTTACGTTCATTCAGTGCCAGTTTCGCTGCCACGCATGCCACATACCGACTAGGCTACTACCAGGTACCACTATCTGGGACAGTTCTGAAGCGGATGGGGTGAAATAGTTGGTTGTCTGATTTTATTCGTGATAGAACTGTACATCAGTTATGATGATTATATATATTTGCTTCAATGGTCATGCATTAAAACTGTGTAATTAAGAATGTGCTTTCACAGTTCAAGTAGCAGCATGCAGTAAGCTTAGTGGTACACAATCCCCAGCCCCCCTTTCCCACCCAAACCCCACTCTCTGCAAGGACTCCTAGGTCCTGCAATTAGCCCTTTTAGGTAGCCCGGATAAGCACGGATGGGTAGTGTTCGTTCGTCGTTGTGCACACATGATGCACGTCGTTGTCAAGCAGGTGGGATCCACATTTAGCCACTTTTGCGTGCTAAAACCAGAAAACTATGGTTTTTCATAGGCCTACTGTGCAATTTATAGGAAACATTAAGTATAGAAACACTAGTCTAAGTAGTAGTGAACTAAGTAGTAGTGAACGTTTAGTGTGGCCATTCAGTGTTACCATTCTCTTAACCAAGAACAGACAAGCTGTTTTACTTTACTGCCACTCGAGTGCAGTATTTATCTTTATTCAGGGCCACTTATGATTGACTCAGAGTAGACCACTGCACACTGCTGATGGATGAACTCTGCAACTTCGGCGATATCAGTTTTATTGCGCCTACGCCAAAGGCGGTTTCTTGCCAAAGTTCTCTGTAAAGTGCGGAGGCTTGTCAATGTTATGCTCCTTATTTAAAAGAGTTAGAATCTCTCTGTTTGTAAAGCCACGCCGAAAATAGCTTTCACTGATCGAATCCATCTCAATGAATTGAACACAGAAATATGGAGCCAAAGTAAGAATAGCGTAAGCGTAAGAAGAGGTATCTGAGATAGTATCTCAGAATTTTTGAGATAGGTATCTGTATCTCAGAATTTTGTGGCGATAACGGGCTTCCATATCAATCTGAGTTTTGACACATAGGCCTAATAGAATTCTGAATAGCCAAGTGGTTTTTACATTAACTTTTTTGTAGAAACCTGCCAGTTTAACTTCACTTTAAAGGTAACAGTTTACACTCAAAGATAACTCATTAATTATTTCCAATAAAATCTTTAATGATATATTTGGAAAATAGGAATTAGCCTATTGAGTGTCGTCACAGTAGTAGGCTATGACTATCCGGTCGCTATATACACGTTCTAGGATAAGTGGCCCTTTATGTCATTGTTTTACCCCATTTGTTGTTTTTTTGTTTCATCTTTTGTTTTTGTTTGTGTGCTTGATTTTGTTTTTACTGTTGTTATGTTGTGATGGCAGTTTCAGTTTTTTGACGCATGTCTCCTCTACGAGATGCTGTACTACCTTAATAATAAATAAATAAATACAAATAAATAAATAAATAAATAATAAAATCTGTTAAAAGACCAAAAAATCTAGGATATGCCATACAGTCTTTTGACGTTTTAAGTATTTTTTCTGCACGTTTCGGGAAGAGCAATGGGCGGGCACAACCAAAATTCCAATCAATCGGTGGCGTGAGGAGGAGCCACACATTACGCGCTGTTGGGCAAACAGCGTTGCCATATTCCAGCGTCAATCTGCCTCATCTGCCCAATAACGCTGCTTGTCAGTTCGTATGACTGTGGACTATCCGTCCAGTAGATAGTTTGTAGATCAGTGTTTGTGAGGGAAGGGAAAGCCCATGCACTTCATGCGTTTGGAAAAGATCAGTGTTGAACAGTGGGGCGGTGCACAGAACAAAAAATGACCTCCTTTGATTTTGGCGAAGGCATGGGATATTCGTGGTTACCGACCATGTAACGGTGTATTTATATTGTGCAATTTTGTTTAGCATTAATCGGTTTCCACTTATTTGTGGATAATGGATCGCGTCAAGAGTTCCATGCAGCAAGTTCCGAACCCAATTCCTAAAGTGCTCAGTCGTCGGGCCGGAGGTGCGAATAGTTTGGAAGTTGAGAGAGAAAACTTTGAGCGCGGCCAGGTAGGTGAATCTCGATGCCTGTCCACGGCCAATATGCTAACCTGATAGTCTATGTTTTAACTAATGAATAACCAATCAACTGAGACGTGGAATTGTTCACTTGCCACTTTCTCTAGCGCAGACAGACTGGGAATAGCAGGACGTAACGTTAACTTAGACGCACTCGGAGTATTTTAGGATTTATCTTTAGTCTAGGATTTATAGATATTTGGTTGGATTTGTGAATATATTTGGCGCTGCCGTCATTTGGCTCATGCTGTCCAGTTGTGTGAAACAGTGCTTTGTTTACCATGGACGGTCAGTCAGTTAGGCCTAAATTGACATGGTGACACGGATTTCCGTTGAAATTTCACGTCGTGTAGGCTAAAAGTTGCCACTATTCTTTCTTTCAAGGTAATATTATCATCCAGTTATTTTTTAGCCTACTAATTCGCCCAGGTCGGGATGCGGTAACTTTATCTCATTAGGCTATGCCAAAGGTTTCAAATAGATTGAGAGGAGATAACGTTATTTGAGATTAACGGGAGAGACATTGTTTAGTTAGTTTTTTTTTTTATTATAACTTTTCAGTTTCTGAGAGGGTCCTCGGCCGACCTTTTCGCCTTTTGAATTCTTTCATTTTCGCAAAGCTCTTTAATGGGTCAGTTTTTCATAGGCTACGTCAGGATTATTGTCTCCAAATACATAGTAACAAACTTCCATGTCTCTGTTATAGTTTAAGGAATTTTCAGATCATAGCAAAGATTCAGCTTTTTGAGGCCTAGTTGTCATTGGGCTGTTAGACCATTGTTCTAATATAAACAAATGTTCAAATAAATATTTAAAAAATCAATCTTTGTCTAACTTAAGTGGTTTGTGGGAGGTATACAATTAAAGCCTATAGAGCCAGCCTTAGGACAGGACTTTAGGGAAGTGCATTCCACAAGGGTGAGAAGGAAATGTGTGTGAGATTGTGTTTGTGTGTGAGGGAGCAAGAGGAGATTGTTGATGGGGGACATGTACAATCAGTCTGGTTCCTGCCTTGCCAGTGCTGAAGATTCAAGAATCAGAGAAAGTCTGGGAAGGTTGGGGGGGGGGGGGTGGCTTGCGGCTTAACCAGGACTCTTGTAACGCCTATTGTTATCGCATGTGGAGGAATGGCAGAGCTCAAGTTATCAACACAAAGAATTTAGCCTTGATGTCTGGGGCTAATTGTATGGTGATTGTACATGCATGCATTCCCCTTACCCCCCACCCACTTCATTCTTCCCAGGGCTGGGGAGCCAGAGCACTGAAAAGTAGGTCACATGAATCAAGCGGCAGCAAACTGCATTGCTGGTGTGTTGTGAAGCTGCAGTTAGTGGAGTTAGTTCACTTATATTTTCTCAGGCTATTGTCCCAGTTTGCTCTTAAAAACAGTTTCTTATCAGGTAATGGGTTAAATTTTCCTTCACCGATGTACATATGCCCCCCCCCAAATTGCACAAACACACATACTCTTCAGCCACCCCCCTTGTTCACAACTAGGACAGGGACATGGATTATAGAGGCTGGGGTTGTGAGACGCATGCGCAGTGGCCATCTGTTAGGCCTGGTCACTGGGTCACACACTGGATGCAAGATCTCTGGCACTCTGGAATCTGTAGTGTGTACCGAATGTAGTGCAGTCAGCACATATTTGCCTCTTTCCCTCTGACCTTCCTTTTTTTCTTTTTTTTGCATGATGGACTTCAAATGGCCGTAACAATTTGTTTTGGAGTAGATTAGTATTTCAAAATGTTTTTGTCTAAAATGGGAAATAATTTCCATTCTCAGTACTGCCCTGCTTTTTCATTGAACACATACACAAACACCAATTAATCTCATTGAATTAGATTTTACCCATTCATAACCAAATAGAAGTAGATAAAGTAAAAGAATGCAATAGGTGAAAGTAAACATGTTTAGCATGACTAAATGAAGAGTTCAGATGCAAAAGCCTCTAAAAGCCATTTCAATTAATTTACAAAAATATATTTTTAAAATTTTGACGAACTATCTATTCAGTCCAAATCCAATCTGATGATTTGTTTTTACATAATAAAAATAATTGAATAAAGACTACAAATTCATTTAGTTTTATACCAATTACTTATAAAATATTATTAAAACCTCCTTTTTGAATATTTCTGAAAATGGATTTTAGAGGCTTTTGCATCTGAACCCTTCAAATGAACTCCAAACATGGGAGTGCTCCTGTATAAAACCAAAATGTACAGAATTGGCCATTTTCAAGAAGTGGCAGCAAAAGCCCAGCTATTAATGATGGCCAGTAAGATTCTGATTTAGTGCAGCGACTTCCTACCCTGCTGTGACAAAGGCCTAAAATTATTATTATCTCAGTATAAAAAAATAATCAGAAAAATCAAGCAATGCATTTTTAATAATACAATACATGTATCTGCTGTCGTGTTTAAAAATGGCAGATAAAAACATAGATAATAAGGCAGACACATAAGGGTCTATATTATGTGCTATTATTTATCTATTATAGGTCAAAGGCTGTAGCTCAGTTGGCTAAGGCGCTATACCATGAATGGGGACCATCTCCCTTCTACTCATTTCCTGTCACTCTTCACTCTCCTGTCCAATTAAAGGCAAAAAACCCTTTTCTTACACCATTTCTACCTTCCTACCAGTTGACTACCTTTTCTGAACTTGTATCATTTGATTGGTTAGTTTAATACAAGACATCGCCAAGTTGTTCCATGCTGCTTTTAACCAGCTTGCTTTTCTAATAGAGCGTTTCTCTTTTTCCTTTCCTGGAATGCATTGCAGGGATAAAATGGTTCCTCTGTGGTTTGAAATGCAGTGCATTGCAAATTAAAGGCTTTTCACATCAATGCTCTGTAATGACAAGAGAATGGTAGCACTTGTGGGAATATCGTGCCGACCAGAATCCGCTGTACAATTTGAAAGAAATGTGCTAGCGTGACATGGTACAAAATGTTTGTCCAAAACACACGAACAACTACTAACAACTAAGAAAAGGCTTGGGCATTATTTTAATATATATTGACTTATGAACATATACCTCTCGGATTGATTCATAAAGATATGATGTATCAAATTTTGGACATTGATTGCTAGGATAAAGTGAGGAAAAGCTGCTGTGAGACTGAATGAAAGAGCACTAGATAGTTGCTGTACAGAACACACAGTAGTCCGAGGGGCAATATTGAATTTATCACTGATGATTGATGCTTTTGACAGCTGTACTTGCTACTTGTACCGCTACTAAAAAACATATTTAGGCTATTGGGCTGGTGCATGAGGCTTTTGGTAGCGTTTTCACCAAGGGTAGTCAGTTGGGAAATCACAGCTGAAGTTAGTACTGCTACAGTGATCCTTCTGTGCATGTTACTTGCTATTGTTCTGCAATGGCATGATGGATAGCAACCAAGCAGTAGACAGGATAGTGACCGCTTTAGAGCAATCCTTTTTATTTTTTCTTCAAATGCGACCTCAGTGATGTGTACAGATGCCTGGATGTATATGTCCTATTTTCTTGACTAGGCCTATAAGAAATGATACAGCTAAGTGTCCTATTAATATTTTATGGCACAAATATGACTGAGCGGCTCACTATTTCAAGTTTAAAGGGAGTGCTTGTGCTGCATATCATTTAATGCGTGGGTTTCCTGAAGGATGCTTCCATTTAGAATTGTTTTCCTAAAATAAACAAATGCATTTAGCAGAAATGTATATGTTAACTAATGCCGTCTCAAATAAGAATGCGCTCATCACCACTTATGTGGTCATGTGCGCAGATTACTGCTCTAAGCTAGGAAATAGACAGCCATGGCATAAGTCAACAACTGCAGCTTTCCAGGACTGTCTCTCATTCAGTTATTTTTGGTGTACTAAATGGCATACTACACTTGCGTGCTTCAATGCCACAAGTCATGCCATTTACACAACATCTATATTTATGGTGCCATTATGGTAATATTTATTTTGGCCAAAGTCTAATTTATAGTCGTCCAACTTCGTTGACACACAGAGCACCTTTCTGACATTGCAAACCTTCTCCAACGTGCTCTTCGACAGATGATGAGTCCTTCCCACCTTTTCTTTAAAACGACAGAGCCCATGGATAGAGGGACCATGTGATTGGTCGCCGTGCTATCATTTAAACCTTGTCTTAAAGTTTTGATTATTATTTTTGCTTTTCACACATACACACATTGTGAGTTACAGTACATAATATTTAGCTCCATCACTCGTGATTAAAGGGCACAGACATCCACACAGACTCCACATTCCTGATGGGATTTTATTACCTCCACGAACACGCAATTGTTCATTATCTTATATTTATAATCATGCCCACCCCCTCCAGTCCCATTCTCTATATTTTACCCCCTTCCAGTTTTTACCTTCTGTTCTGTCTGTAATTTTGTGCTCTTTCAATAGTGGAATGTTGAGAGGAAGGCAGCCTGTGACCCTCTGGCATTACAGGATTCCAGCATTTTCTCGGACCCTTTATCTTCCGCTCTAACCTCTCTCCTTTATTTCTCTCTTTCCCTCTCTACTTGCCCAGCCTTGACCTTTGTTATCCGTGTGCCTTTTGGCATGCATGGACTAATCAGGGTTTTAGCGCAACTTCCCTCTCTTGACCTTCCCTTCTGTTGTCTCATGCTCCTCTCTGGTGTTTTTGTTGCAGGTAATCTCCCTTTTCCCTTGCTATAAATCCATCAAATCTCCTGTATGTTTGGGGTGTGATGGGCTGTACTGTGTACACACACACACACTAGACACACAAACAGACACAGGCAGATAGGGAGATGAAAGGCATATGAAATGCCTTACATGGCAATGGGTAGCAGACCTCACCCACTGTGTCATGCATTGGTGGTGGTGAGTGGTCACAGCCATGCCCAGGACAGGTCACTGGTATTGATGTGAACGTCCATTAGGTGGCTAATGGCTAATGGTACTGGGATCCCTAATTTGGGTGACACTTTTACCCAATATGTCAATGCCCTAAAAGAGTTTTCAGTGATTTGAATGCCAAGCTGGTTTGGCACTGTTGAGGATCCATGGATACGTGTTTGCAAACCACAGCAAATATGTGGTGGTAAATATATACTGTGTCTAGCCATTGTTTCAGTTATGGTTGTGTACTGAAGGGACTTGAATGGTGTAAACAATGCGAGGAAACGGAAGAGTGTGTGGTCAGCTGGGTTGGGACCAGAAACGCAACACTTTAATCTACAGAGTTATGGCTTGACAGAACCCAGCATGGATCTTTGCCTATTCATAATCTGAAAACCCCAGTCTACCTAAAACGGTATTCAGTACTCCTGTGGTTTGGATGTGAAAATGGAAAATAATTTTCTGGTTTCCTTTATTTCAGCTGTACTTGTTTACTGGTGATCAAGTATACAGTAAATTTAAACTTAATAATATCACAAAGTTATTTCTCACCTTTCTGGGGCATTTATTGTCATATTTCTGGTAGTCAGTATAGGTGCTTTTAGGTTTAGGGATCTCATAAAGTTTAGGTACACTGTCATTGAAGGTATTCACATGTGTTTATCCTCTAAACATTTCACAGCTCTGTTGACAAAAAGCTGTCTGTTTCAGTGTTACAAATGAAAATGGACACATTTCTTTTGTGGAAATCTTTGATTGAATCCTCCCAGTTAAAGATGAGAGAAATAGAGAAACCATCCCACACGATGGGCTGTATACCACCAAAGTTCAGTAACCTGTATTTGTGATGGCATGGGGGTCCTTCAGTGCTATGAGCAGCTCGTAAATCTAGAAGGCACATGTAATGGTGAATAATATATCCAGTTCATATGAATAGCATCTGCTGCAATCCAGACAATGTACTTTTTAGGGCGAGGGAAAAAAAGGCCAAACTACATTTTGTACATATTAAAACTAAGCTGTTGCTCCAACATTATTACACAGAGTGATTCATGGAATGTAATACATAATAGAAGGAAAGCCTCAGTGTAAACTCCATTATACTTTATTCATATTTTAAATTAACTTTTTTGATTTGGGGTTATTTCTCTGTAGCGTGCTCCAGGCCCTTTTCTGTACTTTGACCTCAGCGTTGGCATAAATGTCAGGTTGATGAACTCGTAGTTGTGACAAAGTGTAGCAAAGTTGTGTCACCATGGAATTGCTGAACTGCATTGAAGGAGCACTGTAATGTGTGTGTGTGTGTGTGTGTGTGTGTGACCCATATGTTTGTGATGCTTCCTCACTGTGTGCACATCGTACCAGGAAGTGAGATGACTGAACAGTAGGCCTATGCATTGTTTGGAAAGGCCTCCTTTGTTCAGATTTTCCTTGTGTTTATTTCACATTTACAGCATCAGTTCAAATAAACATGACACATATATTACAAATATTTTTACTTATAAAACCTGTGTAATAGCTTATCTTCATACTGTAGTATCGAAATGGCAGTTTTTTCCACACTGTATGAATGTAGTATATCTAAACTGGATTAATATAAAAACTGAATTAACTGAATAACACAAAGATAATGAAAAAAGACGGCATTAGTACTGCACAATGCAGTATTTTGGACTGGGAATATTGCATTACAAAAGTGCAGTTTTACTGTAACACAAATCAGTTTTTTTCTGAAGTGAAACCTTGCACAGTATATTCTTTAGAGAAATTTGCTGACACAGCTAACCCTTTATGAATTGAGCTCTATACATTACTATTTCAATTTCAGTCTTCAGTTGCTTACTTAAGCTAATTTCTCAGATTCAACATAGACGAGAGATTCAGGTTAGACATGGTGCAAGAGGAAATTAGTGAACACAAACCAGAAGAGGGCACCATTTATCTGAGTAGACTATTATGGCTGAGGTTTTTCACCACAGGACACTTTTACTTTGAGCGACGCAGACAATTAATATGTGCTGTTCCTCTAAAGAAAACGGAGGATTATTTGTTACAACCTCGCTTGCCTGCAAGACAACAGTCTGTCACATCGTTAATTATACCTCAAATAATATAACGATAGGGGGTATGTTAATCCGTTTCAGGAAAATTGTGATGTAAAGAGCAGAAAGGTGCTTCTTCAAAGATTAAGCAACTCTTCAGTGCAGATTACACTCTCGCGCAAGCGCTTTACAACATCCCCCCATAGCCCAGGTCGTAGTGAGATTTTTTTATGAAGTCAGCCAATCACGACAAGGTTGCTCTGAACTTATGCTATGCTGCAGATGCTGGACGTCGCCTACGAGAGACGTGTGAATGAGACTTGCCCGTATAATTGCTGATGATTTCGGGTCCTCGGGACTTCTATCCTCTCCATTCCTCGTATCATTGTGGAGGGGCCCGCTAGAGCGTCAGCCAGTGGTTCTGCTCTGCCATCAGTGATGCATATAAGTTAGCCTATTTTCTGTTGAACAAGGGAACCAAGAAAACAACTGTGTTCACACCGAACACAAGGAAGACTGGTCGTCTTGTTCGACCGAAGAACCTCTGCTAGACACACATTTTCCGCGTCTAGCCAGTTAGATGATGTGAAGGTCTACCGCTAAGCAAGTCTTTATGGCGGAAAGCCGAGCGCGCACGGAAGGAAGGAATAGGAGACTATTCGATACCAAATCGGGACACATGTTGAGCTAACGGACCACTCCACCTCCCTCTCTCCCTCCCTTGGCGGATCTTGCCTGTTCTTTTCCTTGTTTTTAATTCCTGCAGAAGAGGCCTTAGGCTCCATTTGTCTTGGCTCAAGTCGTCTTCCTGTCGGATTACTAAACTATGGATCTCAGTAAAATGGTAGGAAAAGTGGTGTTAGGGGAACCACTGTCCCCCTCAAGACGTGTTCTGGGGGGTGGGGAGCAAAGTGTTTTTGGAAAGGGGTACTATAAGAGGGTAAATGTTTTTTTAAAACGATTTCTTCTATTTCTCTGTAGCTAAGTGAATCCAGTTTGTGTGGCTATAACATCTGTAGTAGCATCGTCATACGTGTTTACATCGCGCGAGCTCCAGATTCACCGGAATGTGTGGAGACAGAGCAGTTACATTGTTGCTGGGAAATTAGCAAGCTCGTGTTCACCGTATTTTATTGTGCTTCCCAGTTGTGAGCATCGCGCATTCTCTGAAAAGGTTGAGTGGTTTCATGTTTTAATTGAACCATCCCATATATTTGCCCTGTGGTTCGACAATGTGTTTCTTGTAAAGGAACCCGACGGTTTTGAATGAAAAACGTTTAAACGGTGAAGCATCAAGACGTGAACCTAACGAATTCCTTTTTCCTTAATAGTGTGAATAGGAATTGGGTCTTGGAGTTCTAGGGTCTTCTGTTGCAGTTTTTGAGAGAACTAACTCAATTTTTGCCAGTTTAGAGTTGATGCCTATCAATTTTAATAGAACATTAAACGTTTTGTTTTTTTTACCTTTCAGTGTTCAGACATAATCTGCCATTAATAACAAGACCATAGATATGTCATTCCATATTTCATGACTTTGCTGTGTTCCCTGAGCAGCATTTGCTACAGTACATTCTACATTGTATTCATACTCTTGTAATACTGTTGGACTCTGGCTTTGGATAACTTTTCAAATGTAGTCAGAGAGTAGATGTTCCTAAAGTAGACTGTTGTTGTGTGAAAGGTTTGTAAGACCTTGGGAATGCTATTTACTTTCTAAAGCATTCATCTGAAGTCTTGGCCTGAGGTCCTGAAGGCCCAGGCCTTTTTTTCCATGACTTTCAGTTGTTCCGGCAGTAGTTATATGGCAGGTGCATGGGTAATTTTGTACCAAAATCCTGCTGTCTCCTTTGTGCTCTTCAAAGTCAGAGTGACTGTCTAGACTGTTGTTTAGATTACATAGTTAATCAGAGGACATATCATCCATTGTATTTCACTTAAAATTGAAAAAGCTTTCCTGTACTCTTGTAAATGTGCATACTGTAAATGCATATTCAGATCTGTGTCAAACACACCCATGAAGCTCTTCTTGTCCACCAAGTATGAATGAGTCTTAGTTAGTTAGTTTAAGAATAGTTTAAGAAATTGTTCTTTAGAGGGAGCCTAGAGAAATATGGCTTATAAAAACCCACAAAGTAAAAGTAAGTTATCACAAAGCAGCATTAAAGGAAAGTCATTCATCACTTAGTTCATAATATTTGGATAGACAGCATTCGTCTGAACAGTGTTGCATTCACTCTTCTTTCTGAATATTTTTGTCAGACACGTTGTTGAATAATGCTGTAGTCCTTAATAAAATGTGTTCTGTGTTCACTTTCAGAATAGTTGTGTTGCACCACAGGCCATTTCATCAAGATCTTGCTGCTTTTACATCAGGTTTGCCTTTTAAGGCATTTTATGACTTAGGAACTTCTTTTCAACAGGTCTCACAGCAAACAATGATGATTGTCTCAAAAAGAAAGCTCACTCTCAATAGGTTTGCCAAAGGCCTCTATCTAGTAACCCTGCCCATAAAGCTTTCCTTGAGGCACCATGATTTCATTATATTGTCATTATATTGTCTTGCTTATTTGACGGTTCCCCAAACCCATATACCCTTTTTATGGCCCTGCTTTTGTTTTCCCTTTGGCTTACTAGATGGCCTTTCAGTTGACTGTTGCATTGAGGCAACTGCCAGGCCTGCTGCATGAGGGAAGCAGATGATCCCAATCGCCTCCGTCATTTAAGACCAGTCCAGACTAGCCAACCTGCCCAGAGCAGGTTGGCCACTTTGTCTTTCCGTTCCATTCTGTAACCCTGGCCGTGTCTTAATGAGGTGTGGAGAGACTGTTCCATGAGAGCGGATGTTTGAGTCAGAGGCGAGCAAAGGAACAGAATGGTCTTTAAATAGGGGGAGAGTGGCTACACAGTGGCTGCATTATGGAGGGGGGACCTTTAAAAAAATGGGTGGAGTGCAAGGTGGGGTTGAACGAAACAGGGCCTAAACAGGACTGTAAGAGTTACAAGTGGAAGGGGAAAGAAAGCATTAGTGTTTTTGTGGCTATTAGTAAAAGCCTTGGGCAAGCACACACCCCTGTAAATGGAGGTGTGTATGTTTTAGACCAGTGGAGTCATAGTGGTGTGTGTGTTTGTGTACTGTGGTATGCACTAATAGTGTTGCTAATAGTGCACTAAATGTGTGCACTTGTAATCACAGTTAAAATTGTCTGGTTGACAGAGACAGAGAGCTATAGAACCAGGACTGTCAAAGACTGAGTAGGGCATATTTTGTGTGTGGCACAGTGGCGTTGATTGACCTTATAGGGCAATTCAAGAGATTTTCTGGGAAAGGGAGCCCTTCAGAGGGGGACTTTAAGGGAATCAGGGCCTGTTGTTTGGGTTGGCCACGTTTGCCCCAGAAGTGATGGGGCCATGCCAGCCATTTTTCATCCAACAGGAAATGGGTAGGAACGGCCTGTGCCAAGACAGGAAGCCACCCTAAGACGCCTGCTTGCCTCCCACTCCTCCTCACCCCTCTCTCACCTCCCTCCTCTCCTCATGTCCCGTCCCCACAGAAAAGCACCCACTAGGCTCCAGTCCGGCTCTGTCCAGAACATCGGCACAGACAGCGCAACACAGAACAGCATAGCTCACGCAGACAGCCGCTCACTTGGACCCTGCTGCTGAGCTAAAGAGGTGGCATTACATCATTTTGGATGGGGGACGAAGTGTCTCATTTCCCTGACTTAATGGTCCACTCCCATCTCTCACTTCCTCTTTCTCTCTCGCCTCTCTATCAAACCATACCACATATGGGCCCACATGAGCCAGGAGCTTGTCCCTCCCTGCCTCATTCTCTCACATACCTTTGTGCAATTGGCTGGTATGTGTGGACACACTTGAGCTGGAGCTCTGACTGACTAGCTGACTGATTTCTGTGGAATCTCCCAGCACTCCTACTTCTATGTGCTCACTCCCAGATAATCTGGGTCTCTTGCTCCCTAAACTAAAACTTAACTGGTCATCATCACACAGTAGTCATCTATGGAGAGAGAAATTTGGATTCCCAGCAGTGGGCGTACTGCAAGTAAGTCTCTGGGGCATGGTGTTATTAGTAGTGCTAGCACTGCTGTCACAGTGAGTGTATCCGGCTAAGTTCCCTTGCCTCCTTTTCGTCTCGGTTTCCAGGAGGGCTGGCACTGATGTAGTAGGGCAGCACTCAGGCAGACCTACTCTCATGTTCGCCAGTGTGTGGCTCAGGAGTGCTTATCTGTTATGTGATCAGGCCCTCTCTCCTGTCTGCCTTCCTCCCTCCCTCTGTCTCTTTCTTTCACTCTGTCGTTCTCCATCTCTCTCACTCTCCCACTGGAAAGCGCTTCCAGCCAGAGATGGTTTATGATAATGGGCCCTGACCTGCAGCAGGACGTTTTCTCCCACTGCTTCTTTATGCCTCCCTGCCGAGCCTCACAGTTCACTCAAGGACAGCTGTGGTCAGGTTCCGTGAGAATGGTTCTACTTCCCTCCAGTGTTGTTGTTTAACCCCCCCCCCTTCCCCCATTCACTTTTACAACTTTTTTTTTAGTTATCAGATGTTTGAAGGTGGTTGTTTGCTTTGGTTTGTGGCTTTGGTTTCCCAAACGAAGGAGGCCCTGTCTTGTTATTGTCATTAAAGGGCTATGATCCATTACCAGTGTAGGGAGAAAAACCAAAGGCTTAGATAAACTAACTTTGCCCTTCATGTTCCCATAACACGTTGAACTTTACTTTCACAATTGCTTTCTCGAGGGAATCAAAAACAGACGAAGCATGAATGGCTGCTGAATCATTTATGAAGCAATTGCGTCGTATCACTTGAAAGATGGGGCCAAGAACTGCGGCCTTGTTTGGCTGATCAGTGCTGTGCAGTGACGATGTTGATTCACACAGCGTCTGTCACTCCCCCCGCTCGGCGCAGGGACAGACGGGGCCGCTCGGAGCAAGCGCATGGGAGATGCAGGCTACTTGGTATGCAGGCAACACAGGGTGCTGGGAGCCCAGCAAACACAAGCTGGACTCAGAGGGATTCATTCCACAAGCCCACAGGCGCAGGGTAGCGTATGGTCTAAACAGCACAGCACAGACGCAGGGTAG